>MASP02000586.1:0-42917 GCA_001693025.2 Colletotrichum lindemuthianum
AGGGTAAAAAGGGGGGGTAAGGGTAAAGAAAAAGAGGGGGGGGGGGGGGGGGGGGGGGGGGGGGGGGGGGGGGAGGGCTGAAATTATACTTCAGGGGGTAATATATCTACTAATAGTTACAATAGAAAGCAAGCTATCAGCCCCTCCCTTATCTTTAACTATAGAAATAATAATAGTAGTATTTAGGTATAAATAAAGACTTTGCTAGCTTTTTCCTTTAACTAACTTTCCAGAATTTCTAAATATCTATTAATTTATTTTAAAATCTAGATTGTTGTTATTATTATGATTATTATTACTATTTCTGGAGGCTTTTAGGTACTCTTTATATATCCAAAACCTTGACTTTCTTCTTTAGAATAAATATTGATATCTATATCTTTAGAAATAAGTCCTTCAGACGTTATATTGTCTCTATTATTATTTGTTCTGTTCTCTACTTCTTTCTGTTAGATTTATTCTAATATCTAAAAATATTAAGAGTACGTTTTCTCTATTTATTGTTATTGATTGTATAGAGAATATACTAATATTCTTATGTAAATAAATTGTATAAAAAACGCTCTCTAGATATATATAATACTTATATTTTTACCTTCAGTAGTTTATAAATAAATATAATAACTATATAAAGAGTCTACTGGTTTACTTTAGATTATTTATGCTGTAACGTATATACCGCAGTTACAGTGCTCTATACGCTGTAACAGATACTGTAGCGTACGCTATGCTATAGCCTGTACGCTGCAGTTACAGCGTCCTACACGCTATAATAGGTACTATAGCATACGTTACGCTATGGCCTGTGCGCCATATGCTGTAGTTACAGTGGCCTATACGCTGTGGCAACAGCCGGAGGTCCAGAATAACCTTTCTATAAAGAACCCTCTGTATCTCCACGAATAACAGTTAGGTTTTACCAACAATACTATCAATACAATCACCAAGAATTCGTCTATTTTACCATTATTATTGTAACCCTTTTCATAAAGCCTTCACGTTAAGAAAACTACTTTTATCTAATAACGTTTCTCCTGAAATAGAGGTTATTACTATACCTATTTTCCTACCCATTCTAACACTTTCATGTTTCTATTATTTAAAGTAGTATAATTAATAAATTCTGAATTATTATCTTTTAATTATCTTAATTTCCTTAATTTCCTTAAGTTATTATAAAATGGCATAGCCTTTCACTAACTAGAAGCTTTTTTAGGTAAACGTAAATATATATTTCTTCAGTATATTTATATTTCCTATATCGCTCTATATATATTCTCTTTGATTTTATCTGTAGTGTTTAAGTAACTCTAAAATCCCTCTTTCTCTATTTATATCTAGTATTAGTAACTACGATATTATAATCGTTTCTTTTAGATTTATCTAATACCTCAGAGATCAAAGAATCCATTATATAATCTATTTTACCAATTACAAAACTTTAAATTATAGAAATTATAAAAGCTTTATACTCAGAATCTAGGCTATTCAGATTATAGATTATAATTACCTATTTAGATAACTATAGATTATTATGAGATAGATTATCTATAAATTCTTTCATTATATTTAGAAACTCTCTTATACTAGAATAATTACTTAAAGTAATATTTAGAAACTCTTTATAAGCTAAGAATCTATTAGTAAATCCAGATAGCTTATAAAATCCTTATAAATATTTAAGCACTCAAGAAAAAGGATTGTTACTTTTAATTACTCTAAGAGAACTATCCCTGGAATACAGTCATATTTAACCTAAAGTCTTGTTACTTCTATCTTTATCTTTGGAAATGATAGGTTTTATTATATTTATAGCAAAGCTTTTACTTATAAATAAAAGTTTTATATAAATAGATTAAATTATATAGTTTACTTCTTATGAAGATAGAAATAGAAATCTTTGTCATATAGCCTATATATATATATATATATAACACTAAACTACTTAAAAGAGTATTTATATATACTGAGAAACGAGATTAATTCAATAGTAGGTTTTGAGTATATAATATAAGTATCTTACGCTTTCTAAGATAGATAATTAATATATAGAATCTTTTAACAATTGGATATTCAATATCTTTATATACGATAGATATATAGCTTAATAGATACAGCTAAAACGTGTTATAAGCTATATTCGAATATTTAGCTAAGGTTATACCTAGGTATCTAAAGCTAACCCCCTCGTCTGGTGGCGCCTCAGTGGACTCTATATAGCATTATATATATAAACCTTTTTATATATTTATAAAAGCTTCTCTCTTACTTCTTAGTTTGAAATAAATAGTATTTTACGTTACCTTCTGGTTAAATAAACTTAGGTTAAGCCTTTAATGAATTTAGAATTCAATTTTATTTACTATATAGAAAATATTAGGTAAAATATAGCTTCCTACCAGTTAAGTTTATAATTTAGTTAAATAAAGCTTCTAGAATATAATATTATATCATAGGTAACTAACTAACTAATATAAAGAATAACAGAGAATACTATAATTCCCTAGAATGTTTCTACAGATAGTAACTTTATAAGTGTAAAAAGCTGAACCTAAGCTTATTTAACCAGAAGGTAGCGTAAAATACTGTTTATTTAAAACTAAGAAGTAAAAGAGAAATCTTTATAAATATATAGTAAAGTCTGTATATATAATATTATATAAAGTCTATTAAAGTCTCACTTAGGCGAGGGAATTAACTTTAGATACCTAAGTATAACTCTAGCTGGATATTTAGATATAGCTTATAATATTACCTTCCTTCTTCTTTCTAGCTGCGATCCAGCTGGAGGCTGTAAGCTAAATTATTATTATTCTCTATAATAAGCTTATATCTCTCCTCATACTATTGTAAAGCTACTATATCCATAATAATATTAATTAGCTTCTATATAAAGTTTATATGATCTTTCTATTTAATAAGAATCTCCTATTAGTATTCTCTTTCCACTTAATATATCCCTATAGTAAGAATATCTTTAATTAACTATTAACCTTCCTGTTATTATCTACTAATAGTAAAAGCTAGCTATTAATTATAATCTACCTATATAGTTAATTAGTAGTAACCTTCTAAAGTAAATTTATATACTATTATAAGTAAATAAACCCTAAGGTATTTAGCTTTAGAATATATAGTAAAAAGGGTTTTACTATAATAGACTTATAATATAACTAAGCTAGCTTCTTACTTAACTTTAGTAACTTATAGTTAGATATATTTAACTATATCTTATTACTAACTTAGTATTAATTCGCAGGAGACTGAATCTTATTTACCTAAGCTTCTAATTTCTACTAAGTGGCGGCTATCTTTATATAAATATATATTATTACTAAATTTACTCTTTTAACTAGTTAGTAGGCGGCAGCCTTACTACTACTAAGTAGTTTTATATACTTCTTAGTAACTAAAATAAAAGCTATATAATATCTATAATTTATAAGGAAAGATATAGTTTCTATTATATTATACTGCTAGTTTCAAAAGGCTAACTATATAATAAATAGCAGATTACTTTAGTTATTCTGAAACTAATAGGTAAATACCCTTAGAACCGCCTGGATCTTCTAATTATAATATTCTGTAATTCTATTAGTTTGTAGGTAGTAATTAGTACTTAATAGATATATAATATCTATCAGCCTGTAGAACTTCTTTTATAAGTAACTTACCCAGTTACATTCTCTATTAATTATAATAAAGTAGAATAATCTATAAAACCTATAATAGTAACTAAGAAACTAGTAAATATATACTTTCGCCTCTATTATATTTATCTTCTTTAGTATAGAAACCTCATCCAGTCAATTTATTATAACCTAGAGGTAATAGCTACCTTACTCTTTTTTAGAGGGTAAGTTAGTAATAAAATTTATTAATAAATTAGAATATAACTAATTAGATATTAGTAGAGGCTTTAGAAATTGCTTTTTAGCTTATCTTAAAAATAAATATTCCTATATATATTACAGTTTTATATAAATTAGTAGATACTTTATAATTATTTAGGCTAAAGAAACTGGTAACCTATAATTTCTAGTATACTATTATACTTCAGGTAGCCTGTAGGGAAGAAGTTATATAACTTTTATATTTATCTAATTTTAAGTTTATTAAGAAGATTATTACTATTCTTACTGCCTGGTATCTAAAGTTTCTCTCTAAAGGTAAACTACCTTAGTATATAAATAGTATATTTTGTTAAACTAGTATTGAAGACTAGTGAATAGGTTAAGGGAATTCAATACTTAATAAATCACGGAAGAATAGGGAAATCAGAATAATATCTGAAAATAATACTGATATTAGTAGAAATAGTGATAAAGATATAACATTCTGATTCCACTGAAGGTAGGAAGCTTCTGGATATATCTATTAAAATAAAGTTTATTTTCAGAAAGGTTAACCTTATATATAACAGATAAATGGAAACTGTTAACGCACAGGCCACTATATAATCTATTTATCAGATTTTGTGATATTAAAGTTGAACCAATTTAGAGTATAATTTATATAGAGTATATAAATCAAACTCTAATAATGAATTTACTAGAATAAATAGAAAACATAGGGTTATAAGAGTAAAGTAGAATACTTAACCCTAATTTACCTAATATAGAGTATTTAGAATAAAAAAAAGTAATACCAAAATACTATAACTCTAACATCCCCCGTAAGATATATAAGATAAATATCTTTTATAGCTTAAAACAGTAAAAGCTCTAAAAGCCATATAGGAAAAATAGAGAAAACAAAAGTCTGAGAAACCTAAAACTATCAAAAGTATAAAGTAAAAAACTTCAGAAAAAGAAAGAAAAATCTAAAAAGCCTAAACCCATATATAGGTAAAAAGGAAAAGATTCTTCTTCAGAAAATAGATAATTAGCATCATTTTCTTTATAAGAGGGTAGAATATTATTCTTATAACTATTCTGTAAACTCCTCTCAAAAATATTATTAAATTTAACTTAGCCTAAAGGCTTAATTTAAAAATCAGCAATATTATTATTCATATTAATATGATAGAGACTTATTTTATGATCTCTAATAAGATCTCTAATATAATAATAATAAATATTAATATACCTAGCTTTTTTATAGAATTCAGTATTTTCAGTAAGCTTTTTAGCTAATTAATTATTAATAAAGATAATAAGCTTATTCATAACCCTAAATTCTAAAAGCTTATTAATAAAGCTATAGTTATTAAATAAGTAAATAGCTTCTTTAGCAGTATCTGTTAAAACTATATACTCAGCTTTATAAATAGATAAAGCTACTATTGTTTACTTAGTTAAATTGTAGCTAATAATATTATAAAGATCTAGGTAAAATATATAAGCTAAAGTGGATTTTCTATTATTAATATCTCTTACCTAATCTGAGTCTATAAACCTAAATAAATTAAAAGTATTAATATTAGTATAGCTATAAACTAACTTATAATTAGAATTCTTTCTCAAGTAACTCTATATCCTCTTAAGGGTAATCAAATATTCTTGAGAAAGATTTAAAGAAAGTCTAAAGTAGGCGGTAACAGCTAGAATAATATCTAGTTTAGTTTTAAAAGCTAAATATAACAAAGCCCCTACTTCTTTTTAACATTTTAGTATCTCTTCCTTAGGAGTATTATGCTTATTTTTAAAAAACTTAAATTTATTATCTATAAATATATTAAAATTATAAAGACCTTTTTTATTGAATTTAGTAAGAATTCTATTGGTATATTTAAACTAATTTATTTCTATAACCTTATTCTTTCTGTTAATAACTAAGTTATTACCTAAGATAATATTAGATTCTTCTAGATTTTGGATCTTTATATTCTTTTTAAGATTACTATATATATATTTAAAAATAGTAGAATTATTAGCCTCTAACAGCATATTATTAATGTAATATACTAAGATAGCTAAATATTTACTTTTATTAAAAGTAATATTAAATATAAAAACTTCTTTATTATAAGGAGATACTTTAAAATTAATCTTATATAAGATATATTTTAGGTGTAAAGATTATAATCTAGAGTTTTATTTTAACCTATATAAAACCTTATTAAGTAAATATATAAAAAGCTGATTCTTATAGTTTTTATTAAAAACTAAACTTTTAAAATCTTAATTATCAATATAGCCAGTAGGTAACTTAATACATATCTTTTTATCTACTTTTATATAAATAAATACAGTAGTAATATTATACTAAGTTAAAATCCAGTTATAATAAACAGATATAATAAGTAAATATCTATAACTTTCAGGCCTACAGATAATACTAAATGTTTCTAAATAATTAATATCAAAATACTAATTAAAACTCTAACTAACCTATCTAGCTTTATATATAGAATTACCAGGATCCAGATTATTAGATTTTATTCTGTAAACCTTTCTATCCCCTAATTTATTAATATTATTCTTTTTAATAAAAGATAAATTAGGTAGAGATATAATAATCTAAACCTCTATAAACTTAATAAACCTGACTTTCTTATTTATAACTTAAATCCAATTCTTACTATTTTGAGAACTTATAGTATTTAAAAAAGTAGTTAGCTTATTAAGAGTATTAACAGATAGAATATAGAAGGGAGTATAAAAATTACTATATTTATCAATAAATAAACTATTACTATAGTTATATACATTATAGTTAATATAAAGCAGTAAAGATAGAAAATCTTTAACTGTAAGAAATACACTCTCTTCATAAAAATACTATTTATAGTCTTTTTCAACTTCTAGACTTGAAGAAGGAATTTCTATAGATATAGTAGACTTTTTAACCTTCTTAATATCTATAGCCCTATTGGGATAAGTTACAGATAAACCACCTAAATCCTCATTAGGAGAAGAATCTAAATTTATATTACTATTTTCTACTTTATCAGGAGGAAGTAAAAAATTAGTATCTTTAGTAATATTAATACTACTAAACTTAACAGTAATAACTAAACTTTCAGAGAATTATTAGATTTAAGTTAGTTAAACTTAGTCTATATAGATTAACTAAACCTAGTAATAATAATATTACTTAAAATAGATAAATCTTCTTTCTATTAAGAATTAAAATAGTTTTTAAGAATATTAATATCTCTAGACTAAATAGTATTTCAAAATTCAAAATTCCAAACTAAATAGATATTATAGCTAAAAGTAACTATATTATTCTTTTTAGCCTTAGGATCTAGCTTTTTAGAATACTTATTCTTAATCTGATAATAACAGAAACTACCTCAAACTTTTATATCAGAAATAAAAAGTTTCTTCTTATTCTATAACTTATATAGAGTCTTGAATCTAACAGAAAAGTATAGTATTCTATTATAAATATAAACCAAAGTAGTAATAGCTAAACCCTAAAGATATAAAGGTAAACTAGAGTTATAAAGAAAGATTCTAGCCTTATTAACAATAATTCTTATTACCTTCTTAATTAAACTATTAGATTTATAAGTATAAGCTAATTGAATATTATAGATAATATTATTATTTAGATAGATTATATTTATTTTATTATTAGAGAATTTAGAGCCACTATCTATATTAACTTCTATAATTCTCTTATTATTATTATTATTATTATTTATTATATCAATAAACTCTTTAAAAGCTGAAGTTACTCCTTTAGAATTTTTACTTCTTAATAACTTTCCCCGGATAAATTTACTATATTTATCAATAAATACAATAAAGTATTTATAGTAATTATACGTTTCTGGAGATATAGATCCACATGAATTGGAGCTAATATAATTAAGATAATTAAACTTCTTAAAGTTATTACAATCTCTATTAACTTTATTAGTAAACTTACCTTTAAGGTAGACTTTATAAGTAGGTAGTTTATTATCTTTACTATATTTATAACTTATATTATTTATAGTACTAGTAAGTAACTTAAGAATATTACTAATATAACCTATTTAATTATGCTAAAGTTTCAAGTTATTAATATTGTTATTAATAACAGTATAAAAAACTAAATCTTTACTAATAGGAAGTTAAAACTTATAAAGGTTATTAATTTTAGTTCCTATAAGTAATAGCTTATTTCTCTTTATATTAAATAATATAAATTTATTAAAAAAGATAGATAAGATTCCTATAGTATTAAGTTTTTACTAACTTAATAAATTAATACCCAACTGTAATATATAATAAATATTTTTAAAAGATATTTCATATTATTTAAAGTAATTTCTAAATTATCTTTTCAAGTTAAAATAATTTCTTTTATATTACCTTACTTAATAGATTTAATAAAGTTTATTCTATTAACTAAAAGAAAGTAATTCCTAATTATGTAAATAGTAGTATTAGTATTAATAAAGAAAAAATAGTATCAATCTTGTTTTTAACATTAAAACTTCCAGTATCTTAAATCTTTTCAGAAATTAAAAAACCTAAAATCTTATTAATATAAGATTTTAAAAGAGGTTACATAAAAGTTACATTTTCAAACTTAATATCCTCTTTACTTTCTTTATTAACTTCTTTAATTCCTTTAAAAGTTAAATTAAGTTATATACGATTTTCAGTTATAAAACTAGAGATCCCTTTAATAAGAATATTCACCCCTTCAGAGTTATTATTTCTATTCTTTTTCTCCTTTTTCTTCCTCTTATTAATAAAAGAAGAGAAGGAAAAGTTCTTATTTTTTAAAGTTTTTATCTAGCTAGAGGCTTTTTCAGAATAAAGATTAAATTAGTTCTCTTTAGTATAGCTGGTCTTTTTATAGTAATTACAGAAGATAACGTTCTGCTTATTGTAAGGTTTTTTAACTTTATTAGAAAACTGCTTAGTAACCTTATTCTTAAAATTCCTTTTAGTTGTAAAATTAACTGAAAATGTATATATCTTTCTTTTAAATTTATCTAATAAATTAGAGAATAAAGAATCTAACTTATAGGAATTCTTATTCAATTTAAAATTTTAAGTAATAGTAGTAATAAAATCCTTATAACCTTTATCTAGACTATTTAGAATATAGATAATAACTACTTAATCTGGTATTTTAACTTTATTATAGGATAGGTTATTCATAAGTTTTTTTATCTTATTAAGATATTTGTTTATAATCTTAAAATTACTAAGAGTAGTATTAAAGAATTTTTTATAAGTAAGAAACTTATTAGAAAAACTAGTAAGCTTATAAAGTTTTTTTAGATAATTAAATAGATTATATATATTAATATTATTCTTTATAACTCTTAAAAGGCTATCCTTATAGTTTAACTATATATAACTAAGAGCCTTATAATACTTATTAAAGTTACTTTCAGAAATAGATTTAGTTAAATCTATAAATACATTCTTGCGAGTAAGTAAAGTCTTTATTTAGATAGACTAAATATTATAATTCTAAGTTCCTTTTAACCCAGGAAAAAAGTAGGATTTAAAGTCTTCCATAATCTTCAAAAATAACTTAAATATATAAAGTAGTAATTTAATAAAGTATTAATCTAGATTCTAATACAGAATTAAGATATTTAGAAACTAACTTCAGTAGAATATTATTAATTAGCAAGGTTAACAGATAAATAGCCTAACAGTTAATCTGAAAGATTAATATAAAAACTATAACTAGTAGAGGTCTAGAGTTTAAATTTTATAACAGACTATTTTTATTAATAGGCTAGTAGATTATATAATCTAGTTTATAATAATCTTAGTAGACTAACAGATATTCTAATTTATAAAGATTTTAGTAAACCTATAGTATTTTAATTTATAGAAAACTTTAGTAAACCTAGAAAGCTAGTTTATAGAAGGTTTTAGTGGACCTAGATATAAAGAATCTCAGCCTCTACTGCTTAACTATTTCTTTCCCTAGCCTAGCAATAAGCTTACTACCCCAACTAGTAAAATCTTCTTATAGATTTTTCTGGTATTAAACTAATTAATTAATATAAAGATTCAGTTAGTTATTAGCTGAAATTAAAAAGGAAACAGGCTATAAAATCTTATATAAATAGTTAAGAGAGGTTTTTCAGAGATAGATAGATAAAGAGAACCTTAAGGTTAGTTAGTATAATCTTTAGTATAACCTAAATAGGTATTAGTAAAAATATAAACGTTAATATTCATAGAAGATAAAGATTATTGGATAAGAAAGTAATAAGAGTATATAAGCTAAGCTTGTAACCTATTAAACTAATATAGAAGACTAGTAAATAGGTTAAGGGAATTTAACACTTCATGAATTACAGAAGAATAAGGAAATCAGAATAATATCTAAAAATAGTACTGATATTAGTAGAAATAGTGATAAAGATAGGAAGTTCTAATTTTACTGAAGGTAGGAAGCTTCCAGATATATCTATTAAAATAGAGTTTATTTTCAGAAAGGTTAACCTTATATATAACAGATAAACGGAAGCTATTAACGCATAAGCTACTATATAATCTATTTATCAAATTTTCTGATATTAGAGTTCAACTAATTGATAGTATAATTTATATGGAGTATATAAATTAAACTCTAATAATTAATCTACTAGAATAAATAGAAAACATAGAGTTATAAGAGTAAAGTAGAATACTTAACCCTTATTTACCTAATACAGAGTATTTGGAATAAAAAAGAGTAATAGCAAAATACTATAACTCTAACATATTTAGTAATCTGAATCTTAATATAGAAATTAGGTGGAAAGGTATATTTTCCCTACTAAATTACTATAAGAACCTATTAGTATAAGAAGTTTGTTTTAGCGGTATAATTCTATATTTCTTATAAATTTCATTTCCCTTCAAAAGTCTAAATATTAGTAAAATCTATATATTCTACGTAAAGTTTCGCGGAAATAGTAATATTCAGAATAATCTATATTACTTATTTCTATTACCTCTTATTATTTTATTTCTTGGGGGTATTCTATTTCCTCCGGAAGAGGATATTGGAAGTTACTATTTAGATATCTGGTTGGTGCTCAAGGTAAAAGTTATATTAAGATAACTTTTCTACCTATTAGCTTTACCTCTCTATTAGCTATTACTTCTTTATAAAGTACTTAAAATCCTTATAATTAGTAAGAATCTTAAACTTTCCGATATATTATTACTTTATTCTCTATACTGATAGATAAGCTAATATTATAAGAAGTTCCTTATTATAAATTAGGTAATTAAAGTTTGCGGAAATTAGATATTAAAAGTGGAAAGCTACTGGATATCTTACTTCAGCCTTATTATCTTAAGTTAATATACTTCCTAAGATATATTCTAAATAGTTTATCTTGACTATTATTAGAATATTAGAATTAAATTTTATAATATTAATTTTTTAGTAAAAAGTTATTTTAGCGTAAGGAAAGCCTCCTATTACTTCAGTTTCCAGTTAAAAGAAATAAACGTTCAGGTTAGATAGTTTGAAATCTTTATAATCACATTATATTAAGGTATAAAAAGCTTATAGTAGTTTATAAACCTAAGAAAACTATAAATATTCTTTAGTAAGTTAGGATAAAGCTAATTAATAATAATTCCTAACTTCTCTAGAGTATAAGCTAAATTCTTCCCAGCTGATATAATAAACCTAATATACTTAACTATAGTAATAAAGAACTTATACTTCCTGGAATTTAACTTTAGGTTTATATTAGTAAGGTGGCTAAATACCTAATAGATCTCTATTTCATATTCTTTTTATAAGTTACTAATATAAATATAAATATTATTAATATATACTATAATTATTCTATCTCGAAACTATTATAGGTAGCTACTAATATATTATGAAGATATAGTAGGAGTATTAGTAAGTTGAAAAAGGTATACTATCTATTTCAAGAGATTATAATATATCTAAAAAGCTATTTTCTCTTAGTTTACTTTATTAATTCTAAGTTTATAGAATATAGTAATAATATTAGGTTTAGTATATTAGTAAGCTATAATAATTCTCCAGAGAGCTTCCAATATAAGAGAAAGAAGGTAATAATTCTTCTATATAATTACGTTAAAAGCTATATAGTTTATATAGAAGTATATTTCTCCGCCTGGCTTCCTTATAAAAAGAATTAAAATATTAATAAAGAAGCTACTTACTTGAATAAATTCCTTATCAAATATATTCTCCAGAATCTTCTTAAATATTAGAAGCTTCTTTTATAATATACTATATAGGAAAACCTATAGAAAGTTTAATTTCTATTTCTTATTATTAGAAATTAGTAGAATGTAGTAATTTATCTTTAGTTAGCTGGGGGGTAGCTGATATACTAAATCCGGATAGAAAGGATCTGGAAATTCCTTTAAGATACTTATAGAAATATAATTCTTTTAGATTTACCTTTATCGTTAAGGTTAATATTTTCCTTATATCTATAAACCTAATAAATATAATCTGGTAGCAGCTTAATATATTACTAGTATATTATATAGTATATTAGTAGATAAATATAAATAAATTAATATTAAGTGGGTAGGTTAACTAGAGCTTCTTAAGCTATATTAACTTATTTTAATATTCTAGATAGATTATTATATTATTCTTTTTGTAGGTTATCTATTAGGCTTCAGTATTATAAATAATATAGTTATTCTCTATCTATAGCTACCTAAAATATAGAATTAGCTAAAAGCTTTCTATAATATATATATATAGATTTTCTATATATAGCTACTAACTTCCAGAGTTAGAATAACTACCCTCTGGATGTTACTAGGTAATAGCTTAATAATATATCTCCTTATTTATCTCTTTAACTTATTAATTCGTAGGAGGTAAAGTTTCTTTATAATAAAGATATTAATAATAATATAAATATTACAGTCTATATTAATAAGTAAATTAATAAAGTAACGTTTATTAAATTTAGTCTAAATAGTAGCTAACTACTAGTTACTTACTGTTTTCTTTTTCTATGATTTTCCCTATTTTATTGTTTCTATCTTTATTAGCTTTAGAGTTTAACTTTACTTTAAAGTTACTTTTTCTCTAAATTCTTATTATTACTAGGTTGAGGAATACTATTTTCCTGGTTATTCTTAGCGTAATCTAGAGTGGCTATAGCTTTTGTAACCTTTATACTAATCTTCTTTTTCTTCTATACTATATAGTCTCTATATATATAGCCTTTCTTACTATATCTAAAATATTAGTAGGTATTCTTGTAATCCTTAAAATACTTCTTGGAGGTAGAAAAGAAGCTACTAAAACTTTAGTATTATTATTACTTTTTAATTACTTTAGTGATTATAATATTATTCTCTATATTATAAATAGTGGATCTTTAGTAATGTAGCTAGTAGTAAGCTAATATTCTTTTTATATATTTAAATATCTAAGTTATATTTTAAACTTTAGATAGTTAGAATTTATATTCTATAGGAAGTTTAATTATAATAAGAAGTTTTGTAGGGTAGAAAAGTATAATAACCTCTAGTAGGAAATTTAAACTATATTCATCTATATATATTCTTTAGTATCAGCCAGAAAGTCTTGAAATTAAAGTAGAATAGTAGTTAGATATTTAGTTTCCTTCTATCTAAGGTTTTATAGCTAGATAATAATATAAGGCTTGCTTTCTAGATTTAGATAAATTCTCTCTAGATAGTTTATCAAATTCTCTAGATTATAAAAGTTTATAAGCTTTTCCATAATATAGAAGATTTTGACTATCTACTGAGAACTGAGGTTTAAGTAGAAGTAAATTATGTATTACTATTTCTTATTACTATTAGAGAAATAGTAGTTAATTTTAAGCTTACTCTTTATCTATTAAACTTATATTTAGTATTTCCTTTACTTATCTGAAAACGTTAGGGAAAGAAAAAGAAACTTCCTCTAGTAGTTAGCTACTAATAGAAATATAATAAAATTATAAACTCTAAAGGCTGGTATTCTAATAGATATTATTCTGGAGGTTACTAAAGTATTCTAATATAGACTAAAGATATTTATTATAGTAGCTACCTGGAGGTTACTACTTATTATTGTATTTTATCTTAATAATTCCTACGTAAGCTTATTAATTGTCTGGTAGAGGAAGCTTAAGGTATATTATAATTACTACTAAAGTAGTTCACATATAGAGTTACTATCTATAAAAGTATCCTGGGGGGAACTAATTTCTTTTATTATTTATTATATTAGTTAGTTAATTACCTGTTATATAGTATTATATTCTAGAAGCTATACTTAACTAAGTTATATACCCAACTAGTAAAAAGCTATACTCTATCTAGCGATATCTATATAGTAAATAAAGCCAAATTCTAAGTATATAAAAGACTAAATTTAAGCTTATTTAACCGGAAGGTAATATAAAATACTGTTTATTTAGAAACTAAAAAGTAAAAAAGAAGCCTTTATAAATACATAGAGAAATCTATATATAGTGTTATATAGGGCCTAGTGAGGCTCCACCAGGGCGAGGGGGTTAGCTTTAAATACCTAGACATAACCTTAGCCGGACATCCGGGCGTAGCCTATAATAATAAGTAAACTACTTTAGTAATAATTATAATATATCTTAAGCTTCCTCTATCAGGAAATTGATAAGTTTATATTTAAATTAGTAAAACGAGATACTATGATAAATAGTAACTTCCAGGTAGCTACTATAGTAGATATTTCTAATATATATTAAAATATTTTAGCTAGAATAATATCTATTAGGATACCAGCTTTTAGGGTTAATAATATTATTATATTTCTTTTAGTAGCTAACTAGTAGAGGAAGTTTCTTTTCCTACTTCTAAAGTATTTAGGTAAGTAGAAGAAATACTAAATATAGGTTTCATAGATAAAAGCTAGGTTTAAAATTAACTACTATTTTTTGAATAGTAATTAGAAATACTGGTACTTAATTGACTTTTATTTAGACTTTAGTTTCCAGCAGGTAGTTAAAATTTGCTATATAGCTGGAAAGCTAGAGAATTTTTATAATTTAGATAAGTATATAAATTACCTTAATAAAACTTACCTAAATCTAAATAGTTAGCTTTATATTATTATCTGGCTATTAAGTTTCTAATAAAAAGAAAATAAGTATCTAGCTACTTTTCTATCTTAATTTTAGAAGATTCTAGCAGATACCAGAGGATATATATAGCTAAATATAGTTTAGAGTTTTCTACTAGAGGCTACCTTACTTTTCTACCTTAAGGAATTACTTATTATAGTTAATATATCTGTAGAATATAAATTCTAATTATCTAAGGTTTTGAAAATAGCTTAGAAGCTTGAGTATATAAAAGAAATATTAATTTACTACCAGCTACTTTACTACAAACCTACTATTTATAATATAGAGACTAATATTATAAGAACTAAAGTAGTTAGAAAGTAATAATAAAACTGAAGCTTAGTAGCTTTTTCTCTATTCCTAAAGAATATTTTAAGGACGGCCAGAATACCTACTATTATTATAAATATAGTAAGAAAGGCTATATTTACAGAAACCATATAGTATAAAGATTTAAGAAGATTAATAAATAGATTACTAAGGTTATAGCCACTCTGAATAACTACTACTAAACTATTAGGAATTCCTGATTTACCGCCTTTAAAATACTATCTTGTAGCTATTAATTAGAATTCTTAAGGGCTATAACGAAACTCAAGAATATAAGTTTTACTATAGATAGTAATGAAAGAATATAGCCTTTACTTATTTTTTTTCTCTCCTTATATAGAAAGAAATATAAAGTAAAAAAGTTATTATTTAGAAATATTGAGCCTATTATATATTGCTAAAATAGTATTAATAATATATTTAGTATACTCATAGTGGACCTCCTCTATAATCGTATATATTACTCAGGCCTGAGTAATAATATTTAAGAAAGGAAGCTAAATCTTCCATAAGATATAAATATACTTTAAAAATAAGCAGTATAGATATTAAACTATTTAGCCTAGTGGTATTATCAATTACCTTATATACTACCTAAAGGAATATCTCTTAAATAACAGTAGAAAGCTTAATATAGTAAATCTTATATATGTAGTAAAGAAATATATAGTAATATTCTACTTTACTGACACTATTATATACCTTAATAGGTATAATATAAACTATGAATCCTAAAGTTATTATCTCTAATTTAAAGTTTTTGAATTAAACGGTTATATCTATATTTATAATAATAAAATAAAAAGAACCCTGGTGTATATAAATCCAATATACCTCAAAGGCCTTTCATATTATCTTTGCTAATATATTAGATGAAGATTAAGTGGTATTGAATATCATAGCAGTATTAATAATATAAATATATTATAAGTATTAATATAAACGATATTAATAACAGCCTTAAAGTTGAAATTAATATTACCCTAAATAGCAAATGAGAAATATGAAGAAATAATATAATATAATTAGCAATAATAGTAATACCTCTTAAAAGCCTTAAAGGTATACTATTTAACTAAATATTTCACCTTACTAGGAATATTATAAAGGTATACTATATCTGGATATCCAAAATAGCAGTAAAGTCTTTATATCTCTTCCTATATAAGGTATATAAAGGTAATTATTCTCTTCTTATAAGAAAGTATCTATTAATACCTTTACTTTTAAGTAATAGGTATTATCTTCCTATTTTTGCTTAATATAATGCTAAGATAATTTATATCTGTAAGATAGAGAAGAAAGAATATATTATTGGAAACTATATGAAAAATAATAACACTAAGTAGTATACGTATGTTAACTATTCTAAATATTATAATAGGAGTAAGTTCTCAAAAGTATATTATAACTGATTTACTATCTAGAGGTATAAGGGTAATAAAGGAGATAACTAACCACTTTAATATAGTAAACTGAAAATACCCAGTAATTAAGAAGCTAATCATATTTAAGTTAGGTAAAATACCTTAAAATACTATACTTAAGTAGAAGCCCTTAAGTATAAAATTATATATAAAGATAGTAGTATTATCTATAAGTGTTAGTTTACCTATTAAGGTTATTACACACTATATATAATTTCGTTATATAGATACAAGCTGGTATTCTGGTTTTCGGTTATTATTATTACTATATTACGTAGCATAAAGTATTACGTAAGACTCTAGATCTATAGCATAGTAATTACTTACTAATTACTATATTATTTAGCTATAGCTGGCGCCAGATACTAGGTATATATAGCTAGTAGTGTGTGGAGAGTATACTGTCACGTACGTAGCAGTGCATATAGTTACTATATACCCTACAGCATAGCGTAACCAATAATAGGTTTACTACTAACAGTAATACTTTTACTAAAAATATACATTATTACCTAATCCTAAAGATTTCTGGCAATTGTATCTCTATCTAAAGTAATAAATCTCTTACTCTAAGATAATATAAAACCCAACGGTAGGGTAATATCAGTAAAGTTATTCTCCTTTAAGATTAACCTCTATTTAATATTACGTAATAATATTATTATTAATATTAACCTCTAGTGAAGCCTTAAAGCTATTACTATTAAGATTATTATTAGCTTTATAGCTTATAAGGAAAGCTTAGTATACTACTATAAAGTATACCTTAGAATCAGTAGTTAACTTACATCCATTAAATAAGATATACCTCTCCCTAAAAGTATACCTTGTAGACTAATACCTAAATCTACTATATTTAGTGTTTGTAATTAATATAGCTATATATTAATATTAAAGGTAGATAATAACTACTTAAAGTGTTAAATTATAAACATATAAAGATATAGCTATAGCCTTAAAGATTACCTCAAGATAAGTTATATATATATAATTAGTTTAACATTAATCTCCGGCCGCTTTCTAGTAGTTATTTCTATTATCTTAAATATATTACACCTTTTAGATTAACATAATATTACTTACAGTAAACTATAACTAATTACAGAATCTCTGAAAATTTGCTGTAAAGTTAAAAGGGCTGACCAATATTTTAATATACTATAGTATATACTTATTAGCTGGAGGTAGAGAATATTGTCTATTTAGATATTAGTAAGGAAGGCGTCTTGAATATATATAAGCTTTAAGATAAAAGGCTTAAGAAATTTCCTTTTTATTTTCATTAGAATTGTTAGCTATAATATTTTAAAATATAATATTTTACTAGTTGGAAAGATAAAGTTATTAATTCTTCTTATTTTGAAAGAAATTCTTAACCTTTGAGACTATTTAGTTAAATATAAGGTTAATATTTCAGTTACTTAAAACGTTAAAGTAAGTCTTAGAAGCTTTATCTATACGTATAATTCAAAGTAAGTTTACCTATATATACTATAGAATACTAAACTTAAAATAGTAATTATAGAAAATATAAATTCTTAAATTAAGATTATTATAGAGCCCTCCATTATATTTTATACTTTTATAATATAGCTTTATAAGGTTTATAGTATACTTGGTAGATATATTATTAAAAAGAATAATAGTGGCAATATATAGAGAATATTTATAATATTTAAGTTAGTTTCAACTATAATCTTAATAATTCTTCTAATATTAAAAAGGCTTTAAGATAGATAAATAGGAGGCTGGTAAAACGAACAGTTATAATAAAGATATCTTATTATAAGCTATAAGTATATAGGCTAGCTAATTTAAAGGTGGGTATCTCTCTTTAACCACTTATAGCAAGAGTATTACTAATATAGTACTTTCAACTTTTAGTTAGCTATTACAGAGAAATAAAGTAAAGTTTAACTTTTAGTTAGCTATTACAGAGAAATAAAGTAAAGTTTAACTTAACTATTATAACATTATTATTTTACTCTGGAAACTTCCTAAAGTAAATTCTAAAGACATTATAGTATATATAAATCTTATTAATCTCTTTAAGAATTAATAGTATAAACTTTCGTTATTAGGTAAATTAATATAGAACGATATAAATTCTATTACCACTTATGTTGACCTTAATATTAAAAACTATTAGATAATCTCTACAATGGTAGTTAATATTAAAATTAATAAGTTACTAAATCTCTATATGCTACCCCTTCAAATTACCATTAAATACCTAAAGGATTTCAAGCTATAAAACCCTATATAAATATAGACGGCTACCTAGTATACTATATAGACAGAAACTATTAAAGTATCCTTCTTTATAATATTATTATAGTTAGAATTATAAACTTAACTAAATAATACTGAATCTATTTATTGGTAAATTCCTACACATACCAGAATATTTATAAATAAAGTTATTATAAATATAGGAATATCTAGAGTAGGCATCTTACCTATAGGAATTAATTTAGATATTATTATGAGGGCTTAGAGGTATATAAAGTAAGGAAAAATTATTCATTTTGCTGAATTTATATAGAGAGAGGTAGGAAAGAAGTTTTCAAGAGGCTATATAGATCTCTTAAGAAGTTAAGGCTAAAAATACTATAAATCTCCAATGCCAAAACATTTAGTGAAACTTGAAAGAAATTATTATATTGACTAAATACATTTTAGTTATTAATATTAAGAGCCTAACTGAAGTCCTAGTACATCTACGGAAAATATCTTAATTTAACTATAATACGAATTTAACTTAAATCTTAAAATAATCTCTCTAAGGAATTAGTATATAGTTTAGAGGCTTCTAATAAATTTCTTAAGTGGAAAGAATTCAAGGTACCTAGGTACTAAAGTTTATAATCTTTCACCTTATATAAATCTTAGATATAGGGTTTTATATTTGCTTCTTCTAGTATAATAAACTTTGCTAATTTATAGTATAAGAATATAATAATTAGATTAACTACTAATTAATATCAATTTTAGTATTAGGATTATTATATACTATATATAATCTCATTATATAGATATAAACTAATATTCTGACTTTTAGTTATTATTATTACAGTATTATGTAGTACATATTATTATATAGGACTCTAGATCTATATTATAGTAATTGTATACTAATTGCTATACTATTAAGTTACAGCTGGCACCAGATACTAGGTATATCTAACCAGTAAGCTATAGAAGGTATACTACTATATATATAGCAGTACGTATAGTTACCGTATACCCTACGGCATAGCGTAGCCAACAGCTACCTCTAATAATAACGGCAGTTATACCTCTACTTAATTACAGGGTAGTATTAATTATATCTTTACGTAAGGTAAAAGCAGTACTAACATATACCTTCCATATAGTTATAATAATAACAGTACTAATAATAATAACAATAATAATGATAATAATAATAATAATAATAGTTATCTAAGATCTATATTTACTAAATAGATATATAATACTGAAAACTCGAAGCTGGATACCTCTAATACTTTCAAAAGTAATATTAAGGTAGATACTAGTAACTATAATATACTTATTAGTTATAGTGGTAATAATAATTCTAATAGTTATACCAGTCATATTCCTAGTAGTTACAGTAGTAAAAACTTAATACTAATATTAGTAATAATATAGTATTTACTAATAATAAAAGTAGTTACTCAGAATATAATAGTCTAAACTGGAAAGCTAGAATTATAAGTATATAGCTTTTTTGAAACTAAAGGTATATATTATAGATTTACTTTAGTAGTTATATATATTTATATATATATATATATATATATATATAGCTATATAATTAGCTATAGGGTATAATTGTCTACGACAATAGGTTATTTTATTACCGTTTAAACCAGTTGTAAGCCAGTAGTGGCATGAATGCTGTTGCTAGGTAAATTTTACAGTTAGAACCACATATAGGGTGAAGAGCTTAGGTACCACCACAGGTACAGAGCAAAAGTGACTAAATATAATTAGCTATTCAATTACTATAAATCCTGTAACTAGTAGTTATACGTAAAGCCTTTCCTCCTTATATACTAATATTGATTATAAATAAACCACTTTAAGCTAACACAGACTATTAAATAGCTAGCCCAACCTACTTAAAAGTGTAGTACTAACTACGTATCACTGCCTATTTCGTAATAATTACTATAACACTTTCTACTCTCTGAAGTTAAATTTAAGAACTAAAGATATTATTATCTATACTAATAGGTAAATTTATTACTCTTTATACTAATTATAAGCTAGTTCTACTATAAATACTATATTTAGATTAAGCTTAATAGTTATAACTATATATCAAGTAAAAAGCCCGAATGTTATTGTAAGTATACAATAAAGATATCTCGAATATATATATTTCAATAGATAGATAAGGTAGTAGAAATATAACTTTAATAACTAAAAGTATCTCTATAATTAGGAGAATGTAGTTAATATTTTAAACTTTATAAGTTAAACCTCACTATATATAAAACTATATTTTCATTACTATTTCTATAGTAAGGTAATTTAACTTAGGAAATTAAAGTATATTATAATATAAAGTAGCTATATACTAGAAATATAAATTATTTATAATATTTATTAGTTTCACTAGGGGAAGGCACGTCGTACGTGTTGTTATATATAGTATACCGATAGAGGTTAAAGGTGTTCATATTCGTGGTGCGTAGCTTATAGGCTACGTATAGGCTAGATCTAGGTGCCCTAGGTAATTAGTTACTAATTCCCTAGCGGGTGGTAATAACTGGTGGCTAGTTGTCACTAGTGGCTGGTTTCTGCCACTAGGCTACGCTATATAGTCGGAATATAATAGGGCCCTAATAGCCTTATAGCTATTATATTACCGATATTAGTAAACTTCCTTTTTACCTTTTTGACTAGAGTATACTATATCTCTATATATAAGATAGAATTAATCGAATAACCTATATCTTTTAACTAAATAACCTTCTAAATTCCCTCCTTTTATTCCGAATAAGTAACTTATCCCTCTATATAAACTGTTATGTTATTTATATTAATAAATCTCTCCAGAATATCATTTAGAGACTTTTTAGTAAAAATTTTAGTAAAGTTATCCTCACTATTAATCTACTATATTTTATAGAGTTCTTAATATTTATATAATTACCTTAAAGTTCTAATATTAATTATAAGTTTCTTCTCTTTTATAATATTAAGTTTTATAAGGTATCTATATAATAAGTATAAGTTAATATAGATAATTATAGAAATAAGAGAAAGATTATAATAAGTTATAATCTTTTATAAAAATATAATAATAGTATATATAAAATCTATACTAATAATTATAATATAGATCTCTAAATTAAGTATACTTTTAGTTACTTTTTTACTCTAAGTTAAAAAATAATAAATTAAGTTACTTTAGATTATAAATTTACTTTTATTAGTAACTATCTTTTAGCTTAAGATTATTATAAATTCCAGTTAAGATAATAAGTTAATATTATTAATAAAGAAGCTATCTATAAAAATATAGAAGTATACTTTAGAGAGGTTAAGAGAGATAAAAATTAACTTTTAATCTAAATATTCTATTTACTATTTAATATACTTATTAAGAATAGTAGTATTATTATTAGAAGGTTATTATTATTATATTATATATAAGAGGTTAAAAAGTACCTCAGACTAGTAAATTCAAATAATATATATTTTATATATATATTATTTAATATAAACCTTCTTAAATATCTTAGGATTTATAAGAATATTAATAATAGTAAGCTTATAGCTTAAGCTTTTTTATTTAAGAAGGAGGTTTTCATTTTATAGAAAAAATATATTACTATTAAATACTAGTAACGTTAATTTTATAAGACAAATCTTAAGTTTTACTATAAGGAAAACTTTCACTAGTTCTTTATCCTCTTATTCAGTAAAAATAATATTAGAAAGACTAAGGATATTATTAGTTTATATACTAATTATACTAAATACCTTATTATTAAGTTAAGATATAAAGAAGTAAAAGTTCGAAGTAGATATCTCTATATGTAATTGCTCTTTATAGTATTTTAAGTATATTACTTACTAGTAGATACTAACTTCAGCTAAATTATAAAGTAGTTTAATAATTATTATTATAAATTCTGGAGGATATTAATTTTTAAGGTAAATAAGTAACTTAGTTATAATATATCTTATAAGTTTAATTTTAGCTTAAATATAAATCTAAATAATATCTCTTAGTTAAAGTAGGAAGCTTTTATTTTCTATTAATATAGAAATAATAACTGTAATTAATTTCTAGCTACTTCTCTAAATTATAAGAGACTAAATAAAAATTATAAGCTTCCTATTATCTCTAAAACCTTAGATTATAAGTTTTAACTTCTTATATACTTAGTTACTATCTTTATTCTTAATTTTATTAATAATTTAAAACTTAAAAATAGTATAGTTTTTATAGAGAATAGAATTATACTGAATAATCTTAACTATATTACTATTAATAATATTTCTTACTTCTTGCTTTATTAATTTTTTAAAGGGAAAACTAAAAATAATAATAATCTTTTTAGTAGAAACATTAAGAGAGAATTAAGTTTACTTCTTTTTTAGTTATAAGGAAAGTTATAAATTAGTCTTCTTAGTTACCTTCTTGTTATATAAGGGTAACTTGATTAAATAAAGTTTACAAAAGTTTAAGGAAGAACTTTATAGCTTTCTGATATTTAGTATTATATATAGATACCCTAGGACCTCAGAAGGTGAAGGAGGTATAGTTTCCTGGAGGAAATATCCTGAATAATATCTAGATTAACTTAAGTAACTTCAGCTATTAAAGTCTCTAGGAAATCTCCTTATAATCCCTATAATTTATAGAAACTATAATCTAAGGAATTACCTAACTTTCTATATATAATCCCTAAGGAAGAGATATAGAAACCTCTAGATATTCTGGAGTATTACTCAGGATTGATCCTTATAATTCCTTAGTAAATTATCTATATGAGAGAGAGTATCTCTCTAAGATTCTATAGAAAAGAGATATCTTTATTCTCCCAGATATTACTTATATATAACTATAATAAATAATAATATAATTTACTTTCTATATTATTAGGTTATTAATTTACTTAATAAACTATTAATAATCTACTAAGAAATAGATAAATTAATAATTATCTTTTAGCTTTAGGAACTTACAGACTTCAGAATCTATAGTTTACCTAGAAGGTTATTATTATTCTCTAGTTATTACTAGTAAATATCTATAATATTACTTTTTTATAATTTTAATTATATTATTCCTCTAGTTTCACTTCATTCTTTCTAAGTAAATTAAATAATTATAGACTACTAATTTAATCTTCCAGACTTTTAATTCTTTCTTTCTATAAACTATTATATTATTTTTAAACTCCTAAGAACTAAATTATAAAGATATTCTATATTAGTAGCTCCTTATATCTTTCCTAATATTTAAATTAACTAGAAAGCTAAGTTTATCTAATAACTAGATAAACTTATAAATTAAAATCTAAATTATTAATATATTTAGATAAACATATAGAATAATAGAACTTCCTTTAATATAATTAATTCTACTAATAATATAGAAGAAACTTCTAGATCCTCTAGAAGGGGAAAATATAATATTCTAAGAGGATATAGAGGATAATAAGATTAACTAGTTACTACCTGGGAGACCTAAGTAGGATATCTAATATCCCCTCCTCTAGTAGATATATTAAATCTAATTAATACTCTCTCAGGATTTATATATTAATTTAAGTTACTTTCTATTCTAGACTAGCTAAGTAACTAACTTAAGGAAGAAACCTCTAAAGGAAACTAGGAAATAGTCTAGAGATCTAATAGTATTCCACTTAGAAACTAGGAATTTATTAAAGAAAATTACAGAGAATATATAGAAGATAATTAGGTTATTTTCCTTAAAGAACTATATAAACTATAGAATATAGAAGAGATAATAGAGAAAGCTACTAACTAACCTATTAGATTAATTAAATATAAATAGCTACTTTAGTAAGCTTCTTATTCTAAATCCTCCCTTCTAGGAGGAAACTACTTACTTAGAGGAATTAAATATAGAATTTATTATAGTAGAGGAAGTTTAAAGGAATAATATAGTTAATTATCTTCCTCTTAACTTACAGATAGAATAGGGAATAATATATCTCTATAACTACTTTATTATTTAAGAGAACTTTATAAATATAAGTTAGATCCTAATAATAAGGAAGAATATTTAGATAATAAACTTCCTATAGATTTCAGGTTTAAACTAAATAATATTAGATATTTTAACCAACTTAGTAAGTTAGAAATTTATTAAGAATTCTATATAAAAAAAACTAAAATAGTCTATATAAATATCTTCTAATTTACTAATATTATCTATATATATACTAAAGGATCTATAATATACTAAAAAGTTACTACTACTAAGCTCTATAAATATTTTCACTTAGTTATTTTTAATTAGTATTCTAGAGATTTAACTTAGGAATAGCAGAAATAGCTTTAATATCCACACTTAGATATTAACTATTAGTATAATTTATTAGTAAAATATTTCAGAATACTATAATAGGTAGTAGAATATAAATCAGATAAGATAAAATTTATCATAGATAATATCTAAAATAATAGAGATATATAATAATTCATCATAATAGTAGTAAGAATAGCTAAATAAGTATAATATAATAATATTAAGATAGTAGTATTTATCTATAATAAACTAGATACTAACTTAATTATAAGTCTGTCTCACTCAGACTAGATTATTAACTATAAGTAATAGGTTTCTTCCTTAGTGGACCTTTAAGATAGATAAATATAAAATATTAAGGTGGGAGGTTAGAGAAATATAGTCTACTACAAACTTACCTAGTTTAGCTTCTTTAGAAACCTAAATCTTCTAAACTAAGGAATATTAAGAGGTTAGGTTAGCTATCTAGTAAACCTAAAAGGGAGTAATATTTAATTTTAAAGTATTTAGACTATAAAACTCTAGTAGGATTTAATATTTAGGTAACTAATATAACCTCAGTATACCTCTAAGGAAGTAATATATTTCCCAAAGGAAAGTAATTAAAATAGTTTCAAATTCCCCTCAGTTAGTTACAGTTTAAATATATTATCTAGAAAAACTAACTCTCTCCCCCATAGAGGCTAAGACTAACAGAGAGGATAGATATAATACTTCTAATATAAAAAGGATTATATAAACTCTGAATATTAATATAACTTTATTAATATATAAATTTCTAATTTAGATAGAGGGTATACTTACACTATAGATAAAGTTATATAGAAGAATAATTAGGAAATATATATTATTTATATTACTAATAGTAATTATAAAAACGTATTAAATAATAACTATTTTTTACTAACTAAGATCCTATATGAAATAGAAACTAATTTTATTTATAGTTTAGATATCTTTAGTAATTATTAGAAACTATTAGAATATAAGGATAATTATTTTATAGTTTTTATATATTAAATATATTATTCCTCTATAAGCTTAACTTATAAGGAAAGGTAATTATATTTTACTAAATATTAAAAAGTAATCTCTATATCCTAAGAAACTAGCTTCCTCTAGAGTAAATTTAATTCTGAAGTAATACTTGGTATTATATTCTATAAAAATATATATACTTAAATTGAGATTTAATTATTAGCAATAAGATAACCTCTTAAGGTAAATATAAATAAAGAGGCTATATAGTATCTTATCTACTAGAATATCCTAAAATATATATCTAGATATTATTTAGATATATCTATAACTACTATCTTTTTGGGAGTAGGAAATATCCAGACTACTAGTTAGGCTATATTTATCTTACTTTACAGGAGAATTAGGGAAGTATCTTACTCAATTATAATCCTTTATATTAGGATATAAGTTATTCCTAAGCTCTAAGTAGGTATTCTTCTTAGGTGGAAGTTTAATATACTTAATAGTGTTAATATTCTAAATATTAAGGGGATTATTAAGATAGACTCCTACAGAAAACTAGAAGTTCCAGTCTAGATCTATACTAAGTAATCTCCAGTTAAATATCTAGTTTATATAGAGAAGAACCTAAGGATTCCCCTAAGGATTATAGCTTACATACTAGTCTGCACTACTAAGAGTTTAAAACTAATATACTTATATTCTAACTTAGTTACAGTAGTATAGTTAACATTATTATACGTTAATCCTCTATAGTTACGTTATATAATAATATTTATAAAACTATAAAAATCTAGAGGAATAAGAAAGTAAGATATATTCCAGCAGAATTCTAGTAGGAAATAATAAATTATATTTTTCATATAAATAATAATATATTTTCTATTAAAAAACCTAATCTAGATTCTAACTTTACTAATACTCTAGATTCTTATAGTAACTATATATGTAAGAATTATAAATTTAGTATTAAGTTTAATTTAGCTAAAGAAATAGTTATTATCCTTCAGGATATTACTATCTTTAACTACTCACGTTAGTTTAAATAGAAAATATTATAAATTATAAAAAGGTTTCTAGTATTATAGATATTAGAAGAATATTTAAATATATCTAAAAACGAAAAAATTACTATTCCTTTAGTAGATAATTATTATAAAAAGAAAATTACTTAGTAATTCTATCTTATTAATATTAAGAATTAGAAGTTTCTAGATAAAAAACTAGATAGTATATATTTATATAGGTAATTTAAGTAAGTAGAATTTTATATAGTTTTTAGAGTCTTTATATTTATAGTTTAGTAGATAGTAAATAGTAAATAGAAGGATAGAATAGTAGTTAACCTTCATACTATCAATAAAATTACTATTCTAGATATATACTTAATATCCTTCTAATCTAAAATAATTTAGAAGCTTTATAGTAAGAAACTTATTATTATTATTTATATTAAGTAATACTTCCACTAGATATTAATTATTAAAGAATACTAGAAATATCTAACTACTATTAATTACTATAGTTAGGAGAAACTTATAGTTACCCTAATAGGCTTCTATAATTTCCCTATATATATATAGTATTTTATAGATAAGATTCTCTAATTATATAAAAACTTTACTAAGAGATTTATTAATAATACTATAGTTACCTCTACTATAGAAGAGAAATATTATAAATACTTCTAATCTATCCTTAAGCTATTTAATAACTGTAACTTTAAGCTATCAGGAGATAAATACTTTATCAGCTTCCCCTTAGTGGAACTTCTCAGATTCTAAGTGGATACTTTTAGGCTATCTAACACTAAGGAATATATATAAAAACTATATAATATAGTATTTCCTAATATTCTAGTAGTACTAAAATAGTAGATCAGAGCTATAAGTTATATATAGTATCTTATTTCTCAGTATACCTCCAGAATTAAGCTACTATAAGATTATAAGATAGTATTACTAATATTAACTAGAGACTAAAGTATAGTAGTAGGTGTTAAGTAGAAAAACTATTTAGCTAAGATAATATTCAAATTAACTACTAAGGAACTTGCCAGTTTTAAGAATATTCACTCAGTATTCTATTAAGATACCTTCCTTATTTACTATAATCTAGAGTATACTCTATTCCTATAGATTAATATATCCTATAAATATAACTTTAAAATAATATTCTTCTATATTAAAAACGAGGAATAAAATTAGACTCTAGGTAAATATATCTCTTCTATAGTAGTCTAGCTAATCCTCTATATTAGTAGGATCTTATTTAGTATAGAGATATAGTATTAACTAATAGGACTGGAAGTTATCTGTCTCACCTAAATAGTTTATAAAATTAGGATCCTTATCTAATTATCTTACAAAATCCTATTAATTATACTAATAGACTATATATCCACTTTAGAGGTAATAATATAAATAATATTATTTATAATTAATAGTAAATAGAATAATTTCTAGTTAATACTAATAACTAAGTATTTATCCTAATTATAATTAGAATACTACTATATTCTTAAGATCTCGAATATTATTCCTAATATATCTTTCTATATACAAATAGGCTATATCCCACCTGAAGATAATAGGAAGCTAGATAAGATATAAAATAATTAGGCTATTTATTATACTACTAAAATTAGATTATTACTAAACCTCTAGTTCTCTATTATAATTATTTATTTAGTAGACTATAAATTTACCCTAATTTACTACTAGCTCTTAGTATAAGATAATAGCGTCAGACTCCTATTTAAAATTATAAACTACTTCCTTTATTATATTAAATTCTCTAGTTAATACTAGTTCTATATCCCTAAAGCTATAGTGAAAAACTTGATTTAAGCTTCTTATAAAGATAACCTCCACTAAGGAGACATCTGTATATAATATAATTTATCTTCTAAATACTATATTCCCTAACTTACTAAATATATCTAGATATATAGCTAGTTCTACTTTATATATAAGCTCCTCCTTAAAAACAGATATAAACTAATTAGTAAGTTCTAGTTAATCCTCTCCCTACTAGTATTATTCTTTACTATTACTATAAACTTTATAATTAGTTTACTAGATATTTTAGTAGCTAATACTTTCTAGAAGCTTCCTAATTTTCCCTTATTTAACTTATTTTTAATAGTTAGTAATAAATTCTCTAAAACTTCCTTACTTATTTCCAGGTATATTATTTAAATAATACAGAATTAGGTAGTAATCCTACTTTAGATACTAAACTTTAGAAACTAGGGGATCCTACAGGTAATTATCTTAGACTGTAACTCTAAGTTCCTTTCGGATTTCTAGATGCAGCTATAGAAAATAATAGATATAAAGTTCTAATTATCTATATTATACTATCTACAGACTAATAGCCTTTCTGAATGTAAGAATTAGACTATTAAAATAATTATCTGTATATTTATAATAAATTACTTAGATACTTAGTAGTTAGACTACCTAGTAACTTTCTAGTTTAATTTTAATAATAATCTATCTAATCTTATAGGGAAATATCCTAATAAAATTCTATATAGTATTAAATTAAACTTTCTAGTTAATTTAGTAGCTCTAGCTACTCTAGTTACTCTTTAGGATATCTTCCAGGAGGAAGTATCTTTTTTAACTATAAGAATATAGATGTTTATAAAGGAGGTATTTAACTATAAATATTAACTATATACCTTTTCTCCTAGAGAATTAATATACCTATAGTTAAGTAAAAGATATTACCTACCTAGTAGCCTATTAGTTAAAGTTACTCCTCTTATAATAAACTCTATAAACGTTTTAGAAAAAGTAGGGAAGTTAGTATATTAACTAGATCTTCCCCTAATAATAAATATCTACTTAGTAGTATTAATTACCTATCTTAACCTAATAGTAAATTTTAGTAAAGATTCTTTCTATTAAACTAGAAGTAATAAGAAACTTATAGAAATAATAGATAACTATAAAAAGGAATACTAAGATAATTATTAGTATTATAAGGTAGAATAAATTGTTAAGAAAAAAGTAGTCTATAAAGGATAAGGGAAACTAAAAATATAATATCTTATTAAATAGAAAAACTCATTTAATATCTATAATATATAAATAAATATAAATATCATAGTTACCTCTAAACTTATAGCTAATTTTAAATACGTTAAGAAAAAGAAAAACTAAATAAAAAAAGAAATTAAGTAAATTAAGGGACTATTAATAATATAATATTAAGTTTTAGAATTAGGGAAACTAATTAATAAATAGTATAAAGAAATCTCTAAGAAACTTAAAGCTAACTTTACTTATAAGCAATATAAACTATAATTATATAAAATCCAGAACTTCCAGAAAGAAGAAATAATTAAGATTACTACACTTAATAGCTTCTTCCTAAAGGAATTATATAATATTTTAGAATATAAAAATTTTATTAGTAGATAATATTCTCTATAGATTACTAATTTTTTATAGGAGAATTAAAAATTCTAAACTTAAAATCTCCCTTCTAAATAATAAAATAATCTTTCTTTCTCTAAGAAATATTATTTAGCTTCTACTGATAGATAAGAAATACTTTATATTACCTCTAAATCCTATCAGAAATAACTATATTTATCTTTTTATATTTACTAATTTTTCTTATACTATTTACTTATCTAAATATCCTTAGAATCTCTATATTTTCCTAGCTTCCTTAAGATTCTTAATAAAAACTCTATATTTTCCCCAGGAGACTCCCTATTTATCAAGATACTATATTAGTATTTTATTCCTAATCTGACTTACTATAACTAATTAAGGAATAATATATATAATAAACTTTTCTATACACTTTTCACTAGAAAGAATAATATTTATACTTTTATATTTAAAGGATATCTCTAAGTAGTTACTATCTATAGAAGTGAGATAGAACTAACCTATTAATTTAAAACTGTAAATAATAACTTTATAGTATTTATAGAGATACTCCCTAAGAAAATTAAGAATTTCTATAAGTAACTTAATAAATAATATATTATAAATCCCTATAAAAATACCTAAAGTTAAATAATATTCACTAGTAATCTTACCTTTAGCTTCACTAATAATTTAACTACTATTTAATATATATTCAGAGAGAATATATAACTACTTATTTATACTAACCTAGCCTTACTCACTTAACTATACTAAGAAAACTAACCTACCTACAAAAAACTATAAAATCTAGCATCTATAGCTTCTAGTTAATTATCTAGCTATATTCTCACTAATATAGATATTATAGCTATTAGAACTAATATAATTAACTAGCTTAAAGTTCGGGATAATTAAGACTAATATATTAATACTCTCACTAAGGAACTACAGACTAATCCTTCAGCTACATTATATAAAACTATATCCTAATCCACTCTATAAATATTATCTTCTTATACTTCTATTATTTTCCTTTTTTCCCCTCCCTATCACTACTAAATATAAAATATAGCTAATTCCTAAGAGAAGTAAGTCAAGTTTATAGAAAACCTTAAACTTCTAGAAATAGTTATTACTTAATATTATAATAGTTAGATCTCAGTTGAAATAACTATAAATAATATCACTAAACTCTTCTATAAATAACCTAATATAGTTACTACTATTTTTAATATACTTAAGATACTTACTACTAAATCTAAACTAGCTATAACAGCCAGTAAGTATATTTATAAGTAATAAGCTAATCTATCCTCTAATAAACTATTTAAGAGACTTAAAACTAATAACTAGCTAATCCCTACTATTTATTACTAATTATTCACAGCTACTTCTAAATCTAGTAGTCTACTAGAGAACTTCCCTATAATTCCTAAATATATCTACTAGATATATCCCTAAGTTAACTATAACTTACTATTCTATAAAGCTGCTATTTCCTTAATTACTATTTATATTAATTCCTCTAAGCTTATTATTATTTGAATCAGAAGAAAAGTTATAAGCTTATAGTAGAATAACCTCCTGATCCCTATTGAATCCCTCACTATAATAGCTTTAGCTAATTTTATTCACTAGTAATTCGTAGAAACTAACCTAATTAAATTTATTCACCTAGATTTTATTTTTAAGATTCTCAGTATTAGTAGTAACTTTCAGAAACAGACGTAATTCCACTAGGTCTCAGGAAGAAGTATCCTAGAGCCTAATTAGAAGTTAGAATAGATAGCTAACTATAATAAAATTAATCACTTTAATATTTATATAAAAATAGCTAAAACTATCCTTTATACTAACACTTACAGTCTCTAGTATATTCTACTAACTACTAAGGAAGATATAGACGTTTAATATAATAAAGATAAAACTCTTAATAACATAACTAATTTCTATAATATAAACTATAAATAATAGAGATAATACTAAAATCCAGTAAGATATATAGAACTAGGAATTATAATTAATATTCAGGATAATAAAGAATAACTAGGGGAAGAGAAAGAGGAGCCTAATAAGATTAAGAATAAAGTTCCCTCTAATAACTAGAGTAAATAAATATAAATTTATAGAGATCCTACTTATATAAATATTATTTTATCTATTTTTAATTATTTATTCTATAGAATTTATAGTTTTTCTTTAAGATTTCCCTAGTTACTTTATACTATAAAATATCTAAACTTCTTTAAAATTTACTTATTCCTTATCTACCTAACTAAGTAATTAAGAGAGATTCTTAGGTTAATTATCTTTTAGAGTTAGTAATTATTATATATAGATACTTCAGGATCTCAGAAAATAAAGAAACTATAATTTCCTAGAGGAAATATTCTAAATAATATTTAGATTAACTTTAGTAATTTTAGCTATTAAAGTCTCTAGGAAATCTCCTTATAATCCCTATAATTTATAGAAACTATAATCTAAGGAACTACCTAGGTTTCCATATATAATCCCCAAAGAAGAGATATAGAAACTTCTAGATATCCTAGAATATTATTTAGAATTAATCCCTATAATTCCTTAGTGAATTATCTACATAAGAGAGAGTATCTCTCTAAGATTCTATAGAAAAGAAATATCCTTATTCTCCCAGATATTACCTGTATATAACTGCAACATTTAGTATATTTATTCTTATTAGAGAATAGTAGTATATTATTTTTAATATAAGGAGGGAGGATATTATTATCTTCTAGTATCTCTAGAGTATTTAGAGATTTAAGAATAATAAGGAATAAAATTAAAATAAGTAAAGTTTCTTAAGAAGGATCTCCAGCCTTGATAGTATTACTATTATTATATTTATATTAGAAATATTCTTATATTCCTACTAGGATATATAGTTAAGGAGAAATATTATTACTTTTATAATATATCTTTATAGTAGTTAAGTAAAATTCTTAGGAACTATAAGGAAAGTTAATAATATATATCTCACTATAAATAGCAAGTAAATAGAAGGAATTTTACTAATTTTTCTTTTCTCACTATATATATATATGGAACTATAGTAGGAAGCTTATAACTTATAATATATGAAAGTTATTATAAGTAACTATAGTAGTATTAATAATCTTTTTTATATACTTATAGTAGATAACTTTAGTTACCTTCTAGACTATTTATATCTATAAGACTATATTTAGAGATAAAGTAGAGTTTTTAGTAAGCTGGAAATAGATTCTAAAAATAAGGAGTATAAATATAAAATTATTTAGGCTAGTAGTATTATTTATTAACTTATAAGTAGCCTAAAAGTAATACTCTTATAATAATAATAAGTATTCTTAATAGTAAATCTTATATATATAATAGAGAAAAATATAATAATATTCTACCTTACTAATATTATTATAGATTTTAGTAAATATACTCCTAATAATTAAACTTATTATTTTAGCTTCTAAATAGAAGTTTTTAGATTAGAAGTTTATTTTAGTATTAGTAGAGATAAAATTAGGTAGATCTAAATAAATATTAATTTAGTATATTTTAAAATTTTTCGATATTAATCTTACTAAGATATTAAGTAGGAATTAAATAATATTACAAACTATAGTTATATTAATAATATAGAGAATAAAGTAATTATCCTTAAGATAAAAAATATTAATAATAACTTTAAAGTTAAAGTTAATATTATTATAAAAGGTAAATCTAAATTAAGAGAAAGTAGTATTATATATTTAGTATTAGTAATAATATTTTGTAAAAGTTATAAAAGCTTCTTAATTAACTAGATATCTAACTTTATAGAGAATATTTTAAAGATATATAATAGATAGATATTTAAAGTAATAATAAAGTCTCTAGATCCTAATCCCTATTAAGTATAAGAAAGTAAATATTTCCTCCTTATCTAATAATATCTATAAATATCCTTATTTATATATAATTAGAATAATTTTCTTATTTTAATATAATTAGTTATAGATATTATGAAAAGTAATATCTAGATAATCTATATTAGTAAAATATAGTAGAAATAGAGTTTTATAAGGAATTATATAGAATATTATTATACTAAGTAATATAGATATATTAATTATACTTATTATGTTTATACATTTACTTCTTCTGAAATAAATAGAAATTAATTTTCCTCTGGAAGTTCTTAAGAGAATAGAGAGAAAGATAGTTTATTTTAGAGTATTAAATTAGAAGTAACTAACTATAAAATAGTTAGTAATATCTCAATTAAGTGGAATCCCTTAGAAAACTATATCTAAATAATATCTTTTAAGAATAAATATAAATACTAAAATAGTAATCTCCTTAACTATATTATCTTTTTTTATTAGGATATAAGTTACTATTTAGTTCTAGAGAATATTTACAATTTTTTAACTATCTTGAGGTATATATTATTCTTTAAAATAAGAAGTTATAAAATTATTTAAAAAGGTACTTAGAAAATAAGATATTTTAGGTTAATTTTTAAATTAGAAATCTTAGAGATAATATATTATTATATTACTTTTAATAGTAATCTTATAAATACCTCTAAAGTTATTATTTAAGTTTTCTACTTCTTTATATTAAGTAAGAAAATAATAATAAGTAGATATTAATATATCTACTATATAGAAGTTAGCTTTATATTAGTTATAAAAATCTCTTCTTTTTTTAAGAGAGTATCTTATTAATTAGTAGCTAAATTTACTATAGATATAGTATTTCTTATTAAATTAGTTATATAAAATAATAGAGATTAAGTAATATCCTCCTCTAAATAATATTTAGAAATATTCTTAATAACTATATTTATATTTTTAGTAAGAACTTTAGAGTAAGTAAAATATCTAGTTAGTTTAATATTAATTTATACTAATTAATAAAAATCCCTCAGGATTATTAGTATCTTTAAATATATATTATAATATTATAAGAGAAAAGCTTATAATAATACTAACTATAAATTATAGTTAGTGTTAGTTTAATCGTCAGGATAATCGCACGCCGTACGTAATCTCGTCATATAGGTGCAAACTGGTATTCTAGTATTTATTGTTGTTATTATTATATTACGTGGCGCGCAGCGCCACGTAAGGCTCTAGATCTACAGCGTGGCAATTACTTACTAATTACCATGCCGCTAAGCTACGGCTGGCGCTGGATGCCAGGCACCCGTAGCTAGTAGGCTATAGAGGGTATGCTGCTATATACATAGCAGCATATATAGTTACCGCATACCCTACAGTATAGCATAACTGATACTAGCAACTTTTCTTTTTGTCGTATACCCTAGTATCTATCTATTTACATAAAAAATAATACCTTTTACAATCTACACTCTTTACCTAAATAACGTCTAAATACTTATTTATCTACTCCACTTGAATTACCTATCCCTCTATTTAAATAGTTATATAATTTAAATTAATAAATCTCTTAAGGGTGTAATTTAGAATATTCTTTATAAAAGTATCGGCAATATTATTATCTCTATTAATCTACTATACCTTATGGAACTTACAGTATTTATATAACTATCTTAACACTATAATATTAATTATCAGATATTTCTCTTTAGTAATGCTAAGCTTTATAAGGTACTTATAAAGTAAGTATAACTTAGTATATATAATAGTTAGAATCTGAGGGAGCTTTTAGTAGTTAAGAATCTTCTTAAGTAATATAGCTATAATATAGGTAAAATCTATACTAGCTATTATAATATAGATCTCTAAAGTAAGTATACTCCTAGTAACTCTCTTACTTTTAGTAAATAAATAATATATAAAGTTACTATAGAGGTTAAACTAACTATTGCTAATTATAGTCTCTTAACTTAGGATTATTATAAATCCCAGTTAAGATAAGAGGTTAGTATTATTAGTAAAAAAGCTATCAACAAAAATATAAAAATATACTTTAGAGAGGTTAAGTAGTATAAAGTTAAAACCTCAGTTAAGATACTCTATTTGCTACTTAAGTTATTTATTAAATGCAGCAATATTATCACTCGAGGGTTATTACTCTTACGCTATACACAAGAGGTTAAATAGAGCCTCCAGTTAGCATATAGAGGCAAGGTACGCACCATATACATATTATTCAATATACACCTTCTTGAGTGCCTCAAGTGCGGTATATATATTAATAAGAGCCAGCTTTTACCTTTAGTACTTTTAGCGTAAGTGGAGGCAATCACTATAGAGTAATGAGATACCCCTATTAAACGCAAGGGGTATAGTCTCCAAAAATATAATTTTAAGTTTCACTTTAAATAAAGTTTTTTTAAGCTCCTTATCCTCTCAGCGAGAGAATACTATATTAGAAAAACTAAGAGTATTATTAGTTTATATACTAATAAGGCTGAAGATATTATTTTAAGCGCGCGAGATGAGGAGGTATAGGTTATACATTAAAGTCTCTATTTACAACTACTCCTTATAATATATAAAGTAAGTTACCCACTAGTGGATTCTAGTCTCAGCAAGATTATAGAGTAACTTAATAATAATTATTATAGAGTCTAGAAGATACTACTTTTTGAGGTGTAAAAGTAGATTAGCTATAATATACCTTATAAGCTCTATTTTAGCTTAGGTGTAAGCTTAAGTAATATTGCAAAACTATATTATTATATTTTCATACTTGAGGAGGATTAGAGCTATAGCTAAAATTAATTACTAACTACTCTATTAGATTATTAGTAATTACGTTAAAATCTCAAACTTACTACAGTCTCTAAAACCTTAAATTATAAATCTTAACTTCTTATATACCTTATTAGTATCCTTATTCTTAATCTTATTAATAATATGAGACTTAAAGTGTTTATAGCTCTTATGGAGGATAGGATTATATTAGATAATCTTTATAATACTATTACTAATAATACTCTTAACCTCCTTTTTAATTGACTTTTTAAATAGTAAGCTAGATATTATAATTACACTTTTTACGTAGAGGGTAAGTAAGAATACTAGATCTAATTACTTCTTAGTTGTAAGGTATACTATAAAATAAGCTTCTGATTTAAACCTTAGAGGTAGTAAACTAACTATATACTTATATATTATATAACTTAGAGGTATCAGTCCAGTCTGAAGTATTTAAGGTTAAGGTAGTAGGTTACTAACTACTTAGGGAGGGAGGATATTATTATCTCCTGTAATAGAGGTAGTGTGAGGTATTAGCTGTATATTTAGAGCCTTAGGGATAATTGCAGATGAAATTAGAGTAGCTACATAGAATTATAAACTTCTATTTACTGTTAGGTTACTTAGAGATCCTTAGGCTAACTGAAAGTTAGTATATAAAGCTATAAATACTAACTCTCGTAAAGCTATAACTCTAACTGCACTATTGTTGATCTCTTGTTTATTACCTTCGAAATACTATTTTATAGCTATTAATTAAAACTCTTAAAGGCTATAAGGAAGCTTAAGAATATAAGTCTCACTGTAAGTAGTAATGAGAGAGTATAGCCTTTACTAGCCTTTTTTCTCTCACTATACGCACATAAGAGTCTAGAGTAAAAAAGTTATTATGCGAGAGGTATTAAGATTATTATATATTACTAAAACGGTATTAATAGTATATTTAGTATACTTACAGCAGACCTCTTTTATAATCTTATATATAACTCAGGCCCAGATAGTAATATCCAGAGAGGAAGCTAAATCTTCCGTAAGGTATAAGTACACTCCAAACACGAGCAGGGTAGGCATAAAGCTATTTAAACTAGCAGTATTATTAATTACCTTATATACTACTTAAAGGAATACCTCTTAAGTAGTAATAGGAAGCTCTATATAGTAAATCTCATATATACAGCAGAGGAGTATATAGTAATACTTAACTTTACTAACACTATTATATACCTCAATAGGTATAATATAAACTATCAATCCTATAGTCTTCACCTCTAATCTAAAATCTTTAGATCAGAAAGTTATACCTATATCAGTAGTAATATAGTCAGAAGGACCTTAGTATATATTAATCCAACACACCTTAAAAGCCTCCTATATTATTTTTACTAATAAGTTAGATAGAAATTAAGCAGCATTAAATACTTTAGTAGTATTAATAATATAAAGTATATTATAGTTATTAATATAGATAATATTAATAATAATCTTAAAATTAAAGTTAATATCACCTTAAATAGTAAAATAAAATCGCAAGGAAGTTACACTATATATTTAGTAGTAGTAGTAATACCTCTTGAGAGCCTTAAAAGTATACTATTCAACTGGGTATCCCACCTTAGTGAGGATATTATAGAGGCGCGCTACAGCTGGGTGTCTAAAGTAGCAGTAAAGTCTCTATATCTCTATCTCTATAAAGTATATAGAGGCAATTATTCTCTCCTTATTAAGAAGTATCTATAGATACTCCCATTTTCAAATAATAAACATAATCTTTTTACCCTAGCGGAACTTATTATAGATATCATTAAACATAATACTAAGGTAATCTATATCCATAAGGCAGAGTAGGAAGGATCTATCACATAAAACTACATAAAACATAATAACACTAAGCAGTATAAATATATTAACTATTCTAAATATAGTAATAGAAGCAGCTCCTCTAAAATATATTATAACTAATTCACCTTACAGAGATACAAAAATAATAGAGGGGATAACTAACCACTTTAATATAGTAAACTAAGAGTATCCTACAGTTAAGAAGCTAGTAGCATCTAAATCAGGTAAAATACCTTAAAATACGGTACTCAAGTAGCAACCCTCAAGCATAAAAGTATATACAGAAGTATTAGGGGTAATAACACTATCCATAAGTTTACTACTAGTAGTAACACTTTTAGTGAGAATATAAACTATTACTTAATCTTAGAGGATTCTTATGATTTTACCTCCATCTAGGGCAACAAGCTTCTTACTGTAAAACAACGTGAAAAACATCTCTAAGGCAGATCCCACAGAGTAGCCCTCCTTAAAGTTAATACCTATCTAATACTACATAATAATATCTTTATCAGTATTAACCTCTAATACAGCCTTAAGACTATTATTATTAAGACTATCAACACCTTTATAGCTTATAAGGAAGACTTAGTATACTACTGCAGAGTACACCTTAGGGTTAGTAGTTAACTTATACCTATTAAACAAGACACACCTCTCCTCAAGAGTATACCTCATAGACTAACAACCAGGTTTACCACACATATAGCACTTTTAATCAGCATAACTACATATAGATATTAGAGGTAGGTAATAGCCACCTGGAGCGTAAAGCTGCATATATATAGAAGTATAACTATAGTCTCGAAAGTTACCTTAAAGTAAGTTATATATACAGTCAGTCTAAAATTAATCTCTAGCTACCTTCTAGTAGTTATCTTTATTATCTTACATATATTATACCTTTTAAATTAATAAGATATTACTTATAGTAGATCTTAACTAATTATAGAAACTCTAAAAGATCACTATAAAGCTAAAAAAAGCTAACTAGCATTTTAGTATACTATAGTATATACTTATAAGCTGGAGGCAGAGGATATTATCTATCTAGATTTTAGTAGAGAAGGTTTTTTAGATATATATAAGCTTCAAGATTAGGAACTCAAGAGCCTCCTTTTTATTTTTATTAGAATTCTCAGTAATAACACTTCAAAAAGTAGTATTCTACTAGTTAGAGAGGTAAAGCTATTAATTCTCATTATTCTTAAAGTAGTTCTTAACCTATTAGACTATTTAGTTAAACGTGAGGTTAATATTTAAGTTACTTAAGTAGTTAAAGTAAAACTTAAGAGTATTATCCTTAAGTATAATCGAAAATAACCTTACTTATATATATTATAGAATACTAAACTTAAAGTAGTAATTATAAAAAATATAGATCTTCAACCTGAGGATATTATAGAAACCTCCACTATATTTTATACTCTTATTATATAACTTCGTAAGGTCTGTAATATATTTAGCAGATATATTATTAAATAGGGTAGTAGTAGTAGTATATAGGAGATATTCTTAATATCCAGATTAGTTTCAGCTGGGATGTGAATAGTCCTCTTAATATTAGAGAGGCTCTAAGATAATTAAATAGGAGGCTAGTAAGACTATTAGTTATAATAGAGGTCTCTCGCTTAAAGTTATATATATATAAGTTAGCTAGTTTAGTAGTAAGTGTCTCTCTTTAACTACTTACAGCAGAAGTATCACTAATATAATATTTTCAACCTTTAGTTAGATATTACAGAGGGGTAGAGTAAAGTTTAACTCCTCTATAAGGAAGTTATTAACTTACTCAGAATACTTCTTAAGGTTACTTATAAGGATAGTATAGTATTTTAGTATATTATTAATCTTATTAAAAGTCTATAAGGTAAACTCCTCTTACTAAGTCAGTTAGTATATTACTATAAAGATTTAATTACTATCCTTATTAATTTTAACACTATAAACTATAAGGTAGTCCCTAAAGTATTAAATTATAAGGATACTAGTAAGCTACTAAATTACTATAAACTAGTCCTTAAAGTCACTCTTAAATATCTAAAAAAGTTTTAGACTATAGAATCCTATATAAATATAGAGAGTTATTTAGTATACTAAATAGGTAGAAACCTTTATAGAGTTCTCCTCTATAATAATCTTATAGTTAATATTAAGGATTTAGCTGAAGAATACTAAATTAAGATATTAATAGAACCTTATAAATATAGAGATACCTAATAATACTATTATTATAGACGTAAAGCTACTTAGAGTAGGTATCTCACCTATAGAGGTTAATTCAGACATTATTATAAAAATAAGGGAGGTGTGGAATAAGGGAGGATTATTAATTTAGCTAGATCTATATAGAGAGAAGTAGGAGAAAAGTTTTCAAGAGGCTATATAAATCTCTCGAGAGGTCGAAACTAGAGATACTATAAATCTCTAATACTAAAAAATCTGGCAATAGCTTAAAGAAGGTTATTATATTAATTAAACACGCTCCTATAAGTAATAAAAGTAATTATAGTTATTAGCTTCTCAGTAGTTATTATTAGGAAGTTACTTTATTTCAATACTAAGGTTAAGTATAGTTGTTAGCGTCTTAATAGTAGTAATCTGTAAGGAGTTAGTATGCAGTTCAGAAGCTTCTAGCGAGATCCTAGAGTAGGGAGGGTCTGAGGTATCTAAGTAATAGTCTCACAATCTTTCACCTTATATAGACCTTAAGTATAGAGTTTCATAATTACTTCTTCCAACGTAGTAGACCTTACTGATCTACAGTATAGTAGTATAATAATTATATTAACTACTAATTAGTATTAGTTTAATCGTTAGGATAATCGCACACTATATATAATCTCATTATATGGATGCAAACTAGTATTCTAATATTTATTATTATTATTATTACGTTATATAGCATGCAGCGCCACATAAAACTCTAGATCTACAGTATAGTAATTACTTACTAATTACTACGCCGCTAGACTACAGCTGACGCCGGGTGCCAAACACCTGTAGCCAGTAGGCTATAGAGGGCATACCACCACATACATAGCAGTGCATACAGTTACTACATACCCTATAGTATAGCGTAACTAACAGTTAGTTACAAACTTCTTAGTATATTACTATAAAGCTAAAAAAAGCTAACTAATATTCTAATATCCCTCAGTATATACTTAAAAGATAGTTTTAGAAGTTAAAATAAATATATTATTTAAGAGGGAAGATTCTCTAAATATATATTAGCTTAATAAAAAGAATCTTAAATATCTCCTTTCTTATTTTATTTTAATTATTAGCAATAATACTTCTGAATATTATATTACGCCAGTCAGTAAGATAGACCTATTAACTTTCGTTACTTTCGAAGTGGTTCTTAATATAGTAGGCTATATTGTGAAACGTCAGGAGATTGAGGGGATCACTAAGGTGGTCGAAGTAGTATTCGAGAGCCTGATCAGTATTGGTTTCACTAGGGGAAGGCACGTCGTACGTGTTGTTACGTACGGTATGCCGATGGGGGTTGAAGGTGTTGATATTCATGGTGTGTAGCCTATAGGCCACGCATGTGCTAGATCTAGGTGCCCTGGGCAATTAGTTACCAATTGCCTGGCGGGTGGTGATAACTGGTGGCTAGTTATCACCAGTGGCTGGTCTCCGCCACTGGGCCGCGCCACATAGTCGGCGCGCCGTGGGGCCCTAATGGCCCCGTGGCTATTACTGTCAAATTGACCATACGGCCAAAAGGATGTGGGCCCACACAATACATGTTACTGATGT
>MASP02000587.1:12657-26541 GCA_001693025.2 Colletotrichum lindemuthianum
ATTACCTATTATTATAGATAATTATACCTCTAGTTATAATATTTAACCTTATAGTAGAGGAAGACTTTATAGTAATAATCTATATAGTAAGAGCCTCAGTAAAGCTAGAGCTTAATATATATAGCTGAAAGTAACTACTAAGGTTATAAGGTTGAGAACCTTTATAAACCTCTTGAAGATAGGATAAAATAAAAAGCCTGCGAGAGCTAAGCGTTCTATAATCTATCGCTCTTCTATATCCAAACTATTATCTTTTATTATATAATAAATATAATATAATATTAAGTTAATAGGTTATTATAAAGTTATCTCTACTGCTATTTCTATTATAGATATAGTATTAATTCTCTTGAAGTTATTTTTATATAATAAATATAAAATAATATTAAGTTAACTTATTATTATAAGGTTATTTCTACTTCTGTTTCTATTATAAATATAATGTTAATAGTCTTAGAGTAGTATGCAGTTATAATAGCTTTAAGTTACCTGTTTCTGCTTGGAAGCTATCTATAGAATCCCTTGAAGGTATTATAACCTTATCTCTTCAGATTATTCCTTGCTGATCTGCAGTTAAGTAGTAGTAATAGGTACTAGTAGTAATTTAACTACTAATTAGTGTTAGTTTATAACTAGTAACGATAAATTGATTAATTGTAGGTATGTAACGTAACTTAATATATTTATTCTGTGATATCTTGTCTAGGTTTTCGCGTGTGAGCTATAGCTCACGTGCATACAAATAGGGGCTGTATAAGCCATATAGGCCGTACGGGCGTATGGGCCATAGGGCTATAGCCCACGTGCGTAGGGCTATATAGGCTGTATAGGCTAAACGGCCTGACTATTTACACGACGTAGCTATAGCATTACAGCTCTATAGGCTACGAAAATAGCTATGAAAATAGCCACGAAAATAGCCATTAAAATAAACCGACAATAATAATTACTATAATAACTACTAAATAGTTAAATATTAATAAGAGGAAAGCTTATAAGTTTCTCTAGCTAACTACTGCTAATTTCTCTTTTAATAATCTAGCTTTTAAGAAAACCTAACCTTATATAATAAATACTCTAGAGGAATTAGGTAATACTTCTTTATCTAACTATAATATAAACTAAAATTATTAAGTATCTACCTCTAAAGTCTCTAATATTTTACTTAACTATCTAATAACTATAGGGAACTTTATAATACTTACTAAGCTTCAGTCTATCCAGCTAATAATAATAAAAATAACTTCTTAGTTTAAGAATATCTCTAAGTTTATAGGCAATAATATTTCTAACTTTCTGGATAACTATAAAGCTATATCTAAGATATTATATAAGCTAGAATATAAGATAGTTACTAAAGTTTCCTTTTACTATAATATATAGTATAGATATACTATTAAAGTTATAGTAGCTAATAAGCTTACTTAATAGGTAGCTAGGAATATTCTAATAAGTATCTATAATATTATAGATCTTATAGCTAGCTATAATTCTAATAAGAAACTTTATACTATAGGCTATAATATTAACCTAACTTCTGATAATTTATCTAAAGTAGTTAATTACCTAACTACTATAAATAACTTTTAAGAGAGAGTAAGAATCTATAGAAATATCACCTTACTTAATACTGATTTTATCTATATCTCTCTATACTAACTTCCACTTTCATTTCTTAAGAAGATTACTAAAGATTTTTACTGTAAGATTCCTTAATTAGTAGAAGTATCCTAATATTCTTTTAAGTATTTACTAACCTAATAAATAAGTAATTAAACTCTCCTTAAGTAATTAACTAATTAGCTAGCTTCTATAGGAATCTTAGTAACTTCTATAAATATAGCTACCTAGTTATAAGTTATAAAAGCTGCTAAAAATGCTAATATAGTTATAGAAAAACTTAATCCTAATAGTAAGTAGCTTTTAAGTTAGTTTAAAGATCTGAATCTTAACTAGATAATTATTACTAAAATAGAAGCTAACTTCCAGAAGCTTATAGATAGCTTTAGAGAAACTTAAAGTTTAGTAGTAGAATTATATATTATTAAGCTAAGTAACTATAATAATTATATAGTTGATACTATAAATTCAGTAGTTTAATATAGTAGTATCTATAGAGGCTAGCATTTTAGAAGAAGAAGAGAAAGATTTTAAAATTAATCTAGTTTTTAGAATAATTAGAATTAGAATTAATTTATGCTAACTATTTCCTTATTATACTATTAATATAAAATAGATAGCTACCAGAAGCTTAAATACTAGCAGCTATTATAATATATTTCTAAAGATATTTACTACTTTAATATACTTAACTACTACTATTATATTAGATAGATTTACTTAAATCTGGAAAAAGTCAAAAATCATATTATTTTTAATAAATAGGTTAGTAACTAGTCTAACTGTAAGATAGTTTTTCTCTTTATTACTAAGAGACTTTAGTAATTTCCAGTAGCTTTATTAATATTATCCTATAGGTAAATCTAATATACTTACTTCTAAAGCCTACTATAATAATATAGCTAGAGTGAGGTATAGTAGCAGTTTACTAATACTAGGTTTCAGAATAAATATCAGACTGCTTAAGCTTAGTTAATAATATCTATCTCTATAAAAATCCTATAGAAAAGCTAGCTAATATCAGAAAGAAGGGGAAGCTAAATAGAAGATATTTATATAGTTCTAGATATTATAGTAGTTAACCTTATACTAATAGAGTATATTAATATAGTTTTAGAGAAAATTCAGAAGAGGATAGCTTCTAAGGAGGTTAAAGTAGTAGAGAAAATAAAGCTAACTAATAACTACTATTTACTATATAACTTATATAAGCTAAAAACTACTATATTTATAAACTTAATTACTATACACTAAAAGCTTATAACTATATAGATATTTAAGAGTGTAAGAATAATAAAGCTTATATCTAATAATAAGAAGATATTATCTAATATAGAGAAGCTATCTTACTAACAGCCTACTTAGAAGAGCAGTAAAAGTAAGATCTCTATATTTATAATCCTAATTAGTAAAGAAAACTAAAACCTTATATACTATATCTATTATAAGAAAGTTAGTAGATAAGTTTCAGTTCCTAAAAAGCTACTTTATTATAACTAGCCTATATATATTTAGGTTAGCTATAAGTATATAAAAATAGTTATAGATAGCTACCTTAGTAATGAGGAAACTTAGGATATTTTTCTTCCTGCAGATAAGAATTTTATAGAATTCTATAATAAAGTTCGGAAGTAAAGTTAGGTAATCTGCAAACAGATAGAATGCTGAAATTATAAGTATACTAAGCTATAAATAATAACAGTCTCTCTACCTTCTGGAATATCTGGTAATATAGGGAAAGTATATTTATAAATCTAACCTAGTAATATTATATAAAATTATAATATAAATATTAAGATAGTAGACTTTATAATTAAGATTATCTCTATAGTAAATTAAATAATAATAACTTTAGCGATAGTATATAACTTTATTATAATATATTTCTAGATTAATATTTAATTTACAGATTTAGTAAGCTTAAAGATCTGTAAAATTCTTAATATAGGCTTTATAATTAATATTATTTCTGAAAAGTATATATAGGTAGCTAATCTGTAATTCTATATAACTCTAATAAGATTAAGTCTCTATAGTATTACTAATATTAGTTATATAACTAATTTTGCTGGAGTAATAATAGAGGATATTTAGTTAGGTAACTACTATATCTCTAATATAGGATTTTTCATTATACCTAAAAGTTATATTATAAAGAATTTAGTTTTGAATACTTTATTCATTATTAAGACCAGAATAATACTAAACTATACTCTAAACTGAATTATAAATATACTTTAGTCTGAAAATAATAGGCTGAATATTCTATTATTATTTTATATACTTAACGTAATAGTGAAGTTTTATAATATTATTATAGATATAGGCAGTTTTAACTAAATTTAAAAAGTATATAGTCTTTCTCTTCTAGCAGGAGAGGAAAACTAGTAACTTCTACTAATATCCCTATATTAGCAGATAGCTATTTTTTTGTGGGAAGAAATAGTTAATATAAGGAAGAGGAGGAGAAAAAGTTAGATATACTACTACCTAGCTTTAATTTATATTTTATAGATTTTATATTATAGCTGCAGAATTAGATACTAAAAAAGATCTAGATATAGTTAGATAATAATCAAGAAGTTATTATAGTAATTAATAACTTAGAGAAGAAGTTTTAGAAGATTTTAGAGATTTTAGTTTACTAAACTATAAAGCTGAAGGTTCAGGAGATTTATTATATTATTATATCTCTTAGAAAATATAATTTAGACTATCTATCCTATAATAGTAAGTATCTTTATAGCTTTTATAAATCTAAACTATTAGTATAGTAAGCTTTCGTAAGAGGAAAAAAGAGTTAGAAAATCTATATTATAAAGGCTAGAAGGTAGTAATAATATTAGATATTATATTTAATAAATAGAAGGAAAGCTTTCTAGATATAACTAAATATATAGTAGTAGTAGATATATAAGGAGAATCAGTTGAAAATATTAATATAATATATAAGATAAAAGATAAGAAAATTAACTTAGTTAATAATATACTATCTAATAGGATAATTCTAAAAGGTAAATCTAAGTAGAAACTAAAGATATAGGTAGAAGTAGAGAAGATTATTAAGAATAATCCTAAGAAATGATTTATAAATATAATTATACTAAAGTATTTATAAATTACTATTAGGAAATATCTTACTCTAGAGTATCTAAGTAAAATTATAAATTCAGTAAGTTACTTATATAAGCTAGAGAAAAGACTTCTAGTAGAAATTCTAAAGATATAAAAGTAGAATTTAGCTTATAACTTCAGTTATTATAGTAAGCTACTTAAGTTAGTAATATAACTATAGATAATTAAAACTATCCTATATAAAGTATAGTAAGTAAGATTTATCTTAGTTTCTAAGAAAATAATTAAAAATATTATTAAGATCTTTAGAGTTTATATTTGGAATAGGATTCTGAAGTATAGCTATACTATATACTGAAATTCTTTATTTCTTATAAAAAAGAAGAATAGTAAGACAAAACTTATTAACTTAGCTATAAAAATTAATAGTATTATAATTTAAGATAAAGAGTTACTGCCTGAGGTAAATAAGTTCTCAGAAGATTTTAGTATATATAAGGTTTTATTTCTTCTTAATATTTTCTTAGGTTATAATTAGATTCCTCTTAAACTAAAGAGAAGAAACTTAAGTTCATTTATAATTCTATTAGGTCTGCTAAGATACTATATTTTACCTATAGAAGATACTAACTTTATTACCTAGTTTATAAGAATTATAATAAGAATTCTCTATAACTTAATTTCTAACTATTATAAGATTTTCCCAGATAATATTATAATTAAAAAGCTAATAATAATATATAATAGAGAAGATAACTTATACTATCTAGATACTTATAGATATATTCTAAAGTATATTTAGAATATTAATAGGATTTTAATAAGTATTAAGCTTACTAGCCTATAGTAGTAAAGTTATAATAGATATAGGAAACTATTATTATTATAGGCTATATCTATAGGATATATAGCTAACAGCCTAAAGATTCTAAAATTATTAAGATTAAGAAGTAGAAGGTATACTATAATATTTCTAAAGTTTATTTATTTCTGGATATTATTATTTTTTATTAAGTTTAAATAAAGAACTATTCTGCTATTATCTAACTACTTAATAATTTACTTAAGAAGAATATCTCTTTTTAATAGCTTAACCTTCAGAAAACAGTCATAAGCTAACTGCAGAATAAGCTTTATAGTACTTCTATATTTATTTCTATTAACTATAGCTAAAAGAGAAGTTAGATTTACTTAGTAGTAGATATTAGTGAAACTAGCTGAAATATAGTTTTTAGATAGTTTATTCAATAGAAGAAAGCTATTACTTACTATAAAAGTAGTTTATTTATAAACTTAAAATTTAATTATAATATAAGAAATAAAAAGCTTTAGAATATATTAAAAACCTTAAAGTAAGTTTATAACTATCTATTTAGCTAGTAGTTTTTACTAAAGATAAATATAGAAATACTAATAGCTTAACTTAATAGTATAGCTGCAGATTTCCTAGAAGCTTTTATTATTTACTAGATATTTTGATTATAGATATTTAACTTTAAAATCTATTATATTAGCAGAATAGTAAACTTAGCAGCTAATAAATTATCTGAGAAACTTTTTAGACTCTCTAATAAAGTTAATAATATAAAGGAGAAAAATATTAATAACTAAATTAATAAGTAAATCTTCTTTATAGATATTTAGTTACTTTTACTCTATATCTATAGTAGTATCTAAGCTCTTCACTCTATAAATAGTTCTAACTGTAAAATTTCCCTAGTAATAGTATTCATACTAATACTAGCTTATAACTGGTTTAAACAGTAATAAAATTACCTATTATTATAGATAATTATACCTCTAGTTATAATATTTAACTCTATAGTGGAGGAAGACCTTATAGTAATAATTAGTAAGAGCCTCAGTAAAGCTAGAGTTTAATATATATAGCTGAAAGTAACTAGTAAGATTGTAGGGTTAAGAACCTTTATAAACCTCTTAAAGATAGTATAAAATAAAAAGCCTGCAAAAGCTAAGTATTCTATAATTTATTATTTTTCTATATTCTTTATAATAGAACTGGAACTCTCCTTAAATCTATATAGCTACCTGTAACTAGGAGAATATAATAATAGATACTAAATATTCTATTATAATCTCTATAACTAGAAGTATTAATATCTCCTAATAGGGTTAAGTAATATTATAAATATTAATATTAATAAGTAGATTCTAGATATTCAGAAATAAATTATCTAGATATTCTATAATCTGCTATATAAAGCTAATAATTTTAGAGACTAGTTATTAATTAGATAGTATCCTAATATTAATATACTATATTAGTTAGGAGATACTGTAGAATATTATAATATTATAATTACTGGAGTTTTAGCTGCTATATAGTTATACTAAAAGTATCTATATTTATATTAATATTATTTATATATTAGCTGCACTTAATTAATATATTAAGATTATTTACTAATAAAAGCAGGCTGAGTCCTACTCTACTTATATAGAGATTATAAGTTAGCTTATATTAGTAGTAGAGAACTTTTATATTAGTAGCGGAAAACTCTTATATTAGAGATATAAAGTTTCATCTGGAGGGTAAGGATATTAAGGTTATAGATACTAAGGTTATAATAAGTATTTAAATAGAGTAGCTATAGTTAGCAGTAATTAAATCTCTCAAGATATTTAAATTATATATAGATAGTGTGAGGGTATAAGGGCGTGAGGTTAATACAGAAGGAGGTATTAGTTGTTTATTATTAAAAAGGTTGATATAGTGTGGGTATACTAACTGCTATAGCTGTGAGGGGTTTAGCCCCAGATTAACTTAAGGCTAGCTGTAGTAGTTAGTGGGGGGGTGGGAGGGCTGAAGTTATACTTCAGGGGGTAATATATCTACTAATAGTCGCAATAGAGAGTAAGCTATTAACTCCTCCCCTTCTTTATAGATATAAATATTTCAGCCTTTTTTAATAAAACTTATTCCCTTAATAATAAGTAATATATTAAGAAGGTTTTTAACTTAGATATTATCCTAGCTATTAGTAGTAATGGAAACCTAAAACTAATACTTCCTAATATTATATTAAGTAATTTACAGACTTAATTATATAAATCTTAATAAATTACTTACTACTTAGTAACTCTAAAGAGGCTACTTAGTATTAACTTAATCTATTTTAAAGCTTTTAGATATAAGATATTAACTTTTTAACTATATAATTAAATGATTTTTACTAAAGCTATTCTATATAAGCTGATACTATAGTAAGTAGAAGATAATTCTATAATTTATCAGAAGCTTATTACCATAGTATATAATAAAGATAGACACTATAGCTAAGAAGTAGGTTTTTATAAGCTAGCTAACTAATACTGCTAGATAAATATATATAGAGAAGTCTATAAGATAGTAAAGTATTATCTAGACTATTAATTACATTACGTTTAATATACTAATAATCTTTATAGCTTTATAACTTTATAAGAATATCTATTTAGCTATATTAATTTAGATATTTAGAAAGTAAGTAAATAGTATCTAATTAAAGCTAGAGATACTTTAATAGAATAGCTAGAAATATAATAGCTAAATAAAGTAATATTAAAAGCTATTATAAAATTCCTATAGAAAGAAGTTATTATATGATATAGTTTCTATAGTATACCTATTATTAATAGCAGCTTTAAAAATAAGTAATATATTATTAAATTTAATAAGTAGTATAGTATAAAATAGTAGGTTATCTCTACTCATAACCTATAGGATAATAAAAGTATTAAAGTTAGTTACTAGCTAATTATCTATATTTTATTAGTATAAATAGCAGAAAATAGTAATAAAGATTCTTACTTCCTACTGCCTATAATATTATTTACAGATTAGATAATAGTTTAAATCTTAATAGGATATACCTCCTTCTACCTTAAGTATAAATATAAGGTAATTATATTAATTAAGATATTAATATCTATATAGAGAATTTTAGACTAAATATTAGTATAAATAAAGGAGGAGGAATTATAGCTGTAAATTAGGATATTTATTTAGCTGGAAAAAGATAGAGAGAATACTGTAAAGATAATTACAAACTAATATAAGAAAGTAGCTAATAGTTTTAATACTTATTAGGCTAATATTCTTAAAGAGGATAAACTGGAAGTTAGGAATTTTATATTAGTTTATAATATAAAGTAGGCTATTAATAAGTTATTAAAGTATAAGATTAAATACTAATGGATTAAGTTTTTATATATATTATTATATATATTAGACTTTTTTTTCATATAGGCTAGTAGTTCTATCTGGAGAAAAAACTTAAAATTTAACTTATAGTGGAAATTATCTATAAAAGTCTATTTAAATACCAGCTGGATACTAGAAGCCTACTAATCTAGATATTCATAAATCTAAACTAAAGTTAGAATTAGAAAGAATCTTTCTAGCTGAAGGAGAACTAATAGCTATTAAGAAGGAAGAAAATATAGAGGAATCTATAGTCTCTAGTGAAGGTAATAGTAATATTAATAATATACTACTAACTTACAGATAAGTATATCTTTTAAATATTAGAAAGATTATTAATTTAATACTGAAGAATTTTATATTTAAAGTTTATCTTCTAAATTTAAATCCAGAGAGGAGGAAGGTATATTTTAAATTACTACTTTAAGATCTAGATTTCTTATCTATTAGTATCTAAAATATTCTTATACTAATTTGCAAATTTATAGGATATATTTATTTATATTTTCTTTTCTATTTTATATTTTATAGAGATTCTATTTCTTCTACCTTAAAATTAGAAAATGTAGATTCTAGGGTATTTCTTTAAGCTTTAGGGAAGAAGATTATAGAAATAATATTACTATTTTACTATTTCTACTATTTAAAATAGTTAAAAGCTAGCTTTAGGATTTAATAGCTAAAGTATTCTTATTTTTTCTTTATAAAATAGAAGTATTTATTTAATTATAAGGAGAGAGTATATATTTAAGAACATATATTAGAAGATAAAAATAGTTACAAAATTAGTTTCTATTTATATTTATAGATATATTATATATTTACTATTTTCTTTACTTTAGTATTTTCTTTATTTTTCTATATTTCAACTGAAAGTTTCCTACTAAGTAACTATAATTTCTTACTATATCTTAATATTCTTTTAGATTTTAGAAAGTAGCTTATCTTAAGGAAGCTAGAGAGGAAGTTTTTATATAAAAATATAGATAGTATATATAAGTATAATATTAGAAATATTATAAAGTTTCTTTTACTTAGGAAAAATAATATTAAGAAGATAAGGAAAATTAAGATAGATTACTTTTATTACTTCAGTTTTCTTAAAGCTCTGAGGGATCTTAAATTTAAATATAGGAAGATTATTATATGGCCTACTTAGCTGATAAATATTATTAGAATATATATAACTATAACCTTATTACTATTAGATTCTAATATACTTAAAATTATAAGTTCCTTAAGTTTTATAGAAGAAGTAGTTAATATAAGGAGTTCCAGAAAGAAAGACATACTTAAAGTAGGATTTACAGACTTAAGAACCAGTTTTATTATTATAAGTAGTATATACCTACTCTTTATAGTAGCTATAAGATACTATATTCTAGCTACTATACCTCTAGATAAAGAAACTATATATAGCAGCTAGCTAATTAAGAATCTTTTATATTTATAAGCTATTAGAGAGGATAATATTAAACTAGTATAGAAGACTAGTAAATAGGTCAAGGGAATTCGACACTCAATAAAACACAGAAGAATAGGGAAATCAGAATAATATCTGAAGACAGTACTGATATTGGTAGAAATGGTGATGAAGATAGGAAGTTCTAATTCCACTGAAGGTGGGAAGCTTCCAGGTATATCTATCAAAATAGAGTTTATTTTCAGAAAGGTTAACCTTATATATAACGGATAAATGGAAGCCGTTTACGTATAGGCTACTAAATAATCCGTTCACTAAAGTTTTTGATATTAAAATTCAACTAATTTGGAGTATAATTTATATAGGATATATAAATTAAACTCTAATAATTAATTTACTAGAATAAACATAAAACATAAAGTTATAAGAGTAAAATAGAATACTTAACTTTTATTTACCTAATATAAAGTATTTAGAATAAAAATAGTAATAGCAAAATTCTATAACTCTAGTATCCCCCCGTAAAATATATAAGATAAATATCTTTTATAGCTTAAAAGGTAGTAAAAAAAACAGTAAAGACTCTAAAGATTATATAGGAAAAATAGAGAAACTAAAGTCTGAAAAACCTAAAACTATAAAACGTATAAAGGAAAAGACTTCAGAAAAAAGAAAAGAAAAATCTGAAAAACCTAAAACCTTATATAGGTAAAAAGAAAAAGATTATTCTTCAGAAAATAGATAATTAGTATTATTTTCTTTATAAAAGAGCAGAATATTATTTTTAAAATTACTCTGTAAAATCCTCTTAATAATATTATGAATTTTAACTCAGCCTTAAAGCTTAGTTAAAAAATCAGTTATATTATTATTTATATTAATATAATAGAGATATATCTTATTATCTCTAATATGATCTTTAATATAATAATAACGAATATTAATATACTTAGCTTTTTTATAGAATTCAGCATTTTTAGCAAGCTTTTTAGCTAATTAATTATCTATAAAGATAATAAGCTTATTAATAGCTCTAAATCCTAAAGACTTATTAATAAAGTTATAGTTATTAAATAAGTAAATAGCTTCTTTAGTAGTATCTGCTAGAGCTATATACTCAGCTTTATAAGTAGATAAAACTACTATTTTTTACTTAGTTAAACTATAGCTAATAATATTATAAAAGTCCAGGCAAAATATATAAGCTAAAGTGGATTTTCTATTCTTAATATCTCTTACCTAATCTGAGTCTGTAAATCTCAATAAATTAAAGATATTAATATTATTACAGTTATAAATCAACTTATAATTAGAGTTTATTTTTAAGTAACTCTATATCCTATTAAGGGTAATAAAATATCCTTTAGAAGGATTTAAAGAAAATCTAGAGTAGGTAGTAATAGCTAAAGTAATATCTAGCCTGGTTTTTAAGGCTAAATATAATAAAGCTTCTACTTCTTTTTGATATCTTAATATTTCTTCCTTAGGAGTATTATTCTTATTCTTAAAAAACTTAAATTTATTATCTATAGGTATATTTAAACTATAGAGATCTTTCTTATTAAATTCAGTAAGAATTCTATTAGTATATTTAAACTGATTAATTTCTATAACCTTATTCTTTCTGTTAATAACTAAATTATTACCTAAGAAAGTGTTAGGTTCTTCTAGATCTTAGATTTTTATATTCTTTTTAAGATTACTATATATATACTTAGAAATAGTAGAATTATTAGCTTCTAATAGTATAATATTAATATAATATACTAGGATAGCTAAATATTTACTTTCGTTAAGAGTAATATTAAGTATAAAAACTTTTTTATTATAAGGAGATACTTTAAAATTAATCTTATATAAAATAGATTTAAGGTGTAAATACTATAATTTAGAGCTCTGTTTTAACTTATATAAAGCTTTATTAAGTAAATTTATAAAATGCTGATTCTTATAGTTTTTATTACTAACGAAACTTTTAGAATCTTGATTATAGATATAGCCAGTAGGTAACTTAATATATATGTTTTTTATCTATTTTTGTATAAATAAATATAGTAGTAATATTATACTAAATTAAAATTTATCTATAATAAATAAATATAATAAGTAAATATCTGTAACTTTCAGGCCTATAGATAGTATTAAAGGTTTCTAAATAATTAATATTAAAGTATTAATTAAAATCTTAAGTAACCTATCTAGCCTTAGAAATAGAATTACTAGAATCTAAATTATTAGGTTTTATTCTGTAAACCTATCTACCTCCTAATATGTTAATATTATTCTTTTAATAAAAGATAAATTAGGTAGAGGTATAATAATTTAAATTTCTATAGACTTAATAAACCTAACTTCCTTATTTATAGCTTGAATCTAGTTCTTACTATTTTAAGAACTTATAGCATTTAAAAAATAGTTAGCGTTTTTAGCGTATTAATAGATAGAATATATAAAGCAGTATAAATATTACTATATTCATTAATAAATAAACTATTACTATAGTTATATTAATTATAGTTAGTATAAAGTAGTAAAGATAGAAAATCTTTTACTGTGAGGAGTATACTCTCTTTATAAAAATACTATTTATAGTTCTTTTTAACTTCTGGAATTAAAGAAGAAATTTGTATAAATATAATAGACTTTTTAAAGTTCTTAATATTTATAACCCTATCGGGATAAGTTATAGATAAACTACCTAAATCCTTATTAGGAGAAGAATCTAAGTTTATATTACTATTTTCTACTTTATTGGAAGGAAGTAAAAAATTAGTATCTTTAGTAGTATTATTACTACTAAACTTGATAGGAATAACTAGATTCTCAGAAGAATTATTAGATTTAAGTTAGTTAGATTTAGTCTGTATAGGTTAACTAGACTTAGTAATAACAGTATTACTAAAAATAGATAAATTTTCTTTCTGTTAAGAATTAAACTAATTTGCGAGAATATTAATATCTCTAGACTAAATAGTATCTTAAGATTTAAAATTCCAAACTAAATAGGTATTATAGCTAAAAGTAACTATAGCATTCTTTTGAGCCTTAGGGTTTAGCTTTTTAGAATACTTACTTTTAATCTTATAGTAATATAGATTACTCTAAACTCTTATATTAGAAATAAAAGGTTTCTTCTTATTTTTTAACTTCTATAGAGTCTTAAATCTAACAGAAGAGTATAGGATTTTATTATAAATATAGATTAAAATAGTAATAGCTAAACCCTAAAGATATAGAGGTAAACTAAAGTTATAAAGAAGGGTTTTAGCTTTATTCATAATAGTTTTTATTACTTTCTTAATTAAACTATTAGGTTTATAAGTATATAGTAATTTTACATTATAGATAATATTATTATTAAGATAGATAATCTTTATTCTATTATCAGAGAATGTAGAGCTACTATCTATATTAACTTTTTTAATTTTCTTATTATTATTATTATTTATTGCTGAAATACTAGGCTATAGGTGTTTACCCTATAGTAGTACTGTACCTACAGGCTGAATATTCCGTGGAATATTCTACATCTTTCTTTTACAGGGTACTTACCTGTAACTAA
>MASP02000588.1:0-44772 GCA_001693025.2 Colletotrichum lindemuthianum
TAATACTAATTTATTTATATTTATCTATTAGTATACTATATAGTATACTAATAAGATATTAAACTCCTACTAAATTATATCTATTAGTCTAGTAGATATTGAGAAAATGTTAGTTCTGAAAGTGGAGGTAGATCTAAGGGATTATATCTCTATAAATATCTTAAAGGAATTCCTAGATCTTTTCTATTTAGGTTTAGTATATTAGCTACCTCCTAGCTAACTAGGGATAATCTACTATATTTTATTAATTCCTAATAATAAGAAATAGGAATTAGACCTCCTATAAGAACCTCTTTATAGTATATTATAGGAGGAGCTTCTAATACTTAAGAAGACTCTAGAGGACTTACTTAATAAGGAATTTATTAAAGTAAGTAGCTTCTCTATTAATATTCTAATCCTTTTTATAAGAAAGTTAGGTAGAGGAATATATTTCTATATAGATTATAAAGCTCTTAATATAATTATAAAGAAAGATTATTACTTCCTCCTCTTTATATTAGAAACCCTCTAGAGGGTTATTACTACTTACTAGTATACTAAGTTTAATATTATTACTATATTCTATAAAATTAGAATTAATAAAGTAGATTAGGAGAAAATAGTTTTTTAGATATATTATAGTTTTTTTAAATAGATAGTATACTTTTTTAGACTTATTAGTATTTCTCTTATATTTTAATAATATATTAATAACTATCTGTAATAGTTTCTAGATAATTGTATTATAGTATATATTAATAATATCCTTATTTATATTAGTAATTTACGAAAGGAATATAAGGAGAAAGTTTACTAGATATTTAGCTACCTTACTAATATAAACTTTAAGTTAGATCCTAAGAAATATAAGTTTTAGTTATTATAATTAAGTATATTAAGTTTATTATATTAGCTAGAAAAAGCTTCTCTTATAATTCTGAGAAGTTAGAAATTATTACTAACTAGCTTCCCTCCAGCTTACTAAAAAGTATCTATAGTTTCCTTAAGTTTGTAAATTATTATAAAGTTTTAATATTTCAGTATAATATTATTATAAAGTTTTTAAACTACCTAACTTAGAAATGAGTTTTTTTTAACTGGAAACTAGAATAGTAGGAAGCTTTCCTTACGCTAAAATAACTTTTTACTATAGAACTAATCCTACAGATATTTAACCCTAACGCTCTAATAATAGTAGAGATAGACTGTTTAAAGTATACCCTAGGAGGTATATTAACTTAAGATAATAAGGCTGGAGTGAGGTATCCAGTAGCCTTCCACTCCTAATACCTAACCCCTATAGAGTTTAATTACCTAACTTATAATAAGGAACTCTTTATAATACTAACCTATTTATAGGTATAGAGAGTGGAGCTATAAAGCACCAGGAAGTTTAAAATCCTTACTAACTATAAGGATTTTAAGTATTCTATAAAGAAATAACAACTTACAGAGAGGTAGAGCTAGTAAGTGGAGGAGTTATTTCAGTATAACTTTTACCTTAAGTACTAACTAAGTATTTAGATAGTAGCTTCTAATACTCTCTCCTAGAGGAAATAAAATACTTCTAAAAGGTAGAATAATAAGAAATAATAAAGATAGATAATATAGATTATTCTACATACTACTATCCTTATAGAACCTTAAGTAGGATATATAGATATTACTAATACTTCGGTTTTTAAAGGAAAATTAGATCTATAAGAAATATAAAATTATACTACTAAGAGAGACTTTTTATATTAATAGATCTTTATAGTAGTTTAGTAGGGAGAGTATAGCTTTCCTTCTAACCTCCACATTAAGATCTAGATCACTAAGTACGTTATTAATACGCTTGGATAGCTTACTTTTAGACAGAAGCTTTAGGTACTAAGTAGTAAAGAGAGTAATAGCCTCCTTAATAAGCTTAGGATTAAGTTAGTATAGAAGTTATATAACTTCTCCCCTATAAGCTACTTAGAGTATAATAGTATACTAGAAATTATAAATTAATAATTCTACTAGTCTAAATAGTTATAGAGTATCTACTAATTTATATATAACTATAATATATATAGAGGTATTTATATCTAGAGGCAGACTAAAAAGGAATTCCTGAAACTTCTACTAATACTTAACTAGTTATATTCTAATTTATTAATAGACTTTATTACTAACTTACTTCTTACGAAAGAATAAGATAGTTATTATTTCTAAGTTATTATTAATTAATTAGGTAAAGTTTCTATATTAGAGGAAATAGATATAATAGAGATAGAGGTATATATTTAGTAGTTTTTTAGTTACTACTATAAATTCTATAGAATACTATACTCTATTGTAAGTAATAGAGGGTCTAACTATTACGGCTAGCCTTAGGTTTAGTAGAGGTAAGTCTGTTAGTAGTAAGTTGAGGCTACAAAATATAAGTAACAGTATTATCATCATACTGATAAGATCAGGTCTTCAGAGCTTATAGTAATCAGGTGTAAGTCTAATAAGAAGTTTGTAAGATAATCACAGGAATAAGACTAGAAGTATCGAAGGATAATTATAAAGTTAATTACTAAAAAGCTATAGAAGTCTAACCTTAAGTATACTTAAGCTTATCCTATATATAAGTCTGAAATACTATAGGCTTTCCTATTCCTATTAATGCTATACCGCTCTTCACTAATCTAAAAGTGAGAAGTAATCACTATCTATAAGTTAGTAATTATTTTACTCTACTAATCACTTTAAGAATCTACTAATTAATTACTTATCCTATAGAGTAATTATTTATCTCTTATTATTATATAATCTATATTATAGTTCTTCTGTAGTTTAGTAGATCCTTGTTATATTCTTCCCTTTATATATACAAAATACCTTATAGCTGCCAGACGCCCTACAATTCAGCCTTAATCCTATTAGGTTATAATATTAGGTCTCCCCTCTGAAGAATCTTATCCCTAAGACTAACATAAATAGGTAACTCCCACTTATTAGTCTATAATATATTCCTTATTTCCCGCTATACTTACAATTATATCAGAATTAGTTTCTGATTTCTCCACTTCTACCCATCATTATCAATATCGCGCATTACGTATCAAAGAGTTTAGCATAAACATAATACTATATTCTTATTATCATTCTAAAAGCCTGCATTATAAGATATTTCACAGAATAGAAGTTTATAGCAAATATATATATTTAGGCTATTCTTATGATGTATCACAGAATATAGTATATGAGTGTAAGTTTTTATGTTTCTAGTATTATAATTTAGCTTACTAACTAGATAGTTAATTATTTACTTAATAAAGCTAGCTATTTAGAAAATAAAAAGGAAGCAGTAGAGGAGGTTCTACTAAAGAAAGCTATAACACTAAAGAAAGCTTAGATAGAAATAGATAAATTACTTATAAAGTTAGATTATATCTAGAAGATAAAGTAAAATATCTTCAAGTGAGGAAAGATTATTACTAGTAATAATACTGAAGTGAAATTAAGTTTACCTGAGGTAAATAAGAATATAGCTATCTTAGATACCTAGTTAAATAATACCTTTAAGGTAGTTAATTAGGATACTATACTGAATAATCCTAACTTAGTAAACTTTAATTTCAGCATTCTTAGTATAGTAGTTGAGAGTTCTTAATTTATAGAATATAGTATTTCTAAATGTAAGAATATTTTATCTCCTTAAAATCTCTTATTTAGTTAATACTTAGGTTAAGAATGTTAGATATAAACTGGTCTATTAACTTAAGTTATAGGTATTAAAGTTAATTTATTAGCTTATTATTTCCAGTATTCTTAAAGTTCTTTAAGATATTTAATACTAAATACTAATTCTTATATATTTTCTATGTAACTATATCCTTTCTATTTAATAAAATATTATATTTTAATATTATCTTACTAGTTAATATAGTTAATAATTTATTCTATTTTATATTCCTATTCTAAATTAACTTTAATATAATCTTTTATATAAGATCCTTTTAGTATTAGTTTAAGAAGTGAAATATGAAAAACTAGATAATATCTTATAGTGTCTAGTAGTGAAAGTTTATAGTTAATATTTAAGATTTTATAAATAATTTCAAAAAGTCTAAGTTTCTTAAAGTCTAACTTATCGCTCGGCCATTTAGTTTTAATATTTTATCTAGTAAGGTAGATACTATCTCCCTCCTTAAAAATTAGTTCTCTAATTTTTAAAACGTTAGTATATTTATATATTCGTTATCTGACGAATTTAAGTTCTTTTAGTAGTTTATTCTAGAGTTTATATAGCTTTGACATATCTGTTATCATCTTTACTACTTATTCTCCTTATTGAGATTCTCTATATATAGTAGGATTGAATCTGTAATTTAGATAGAAAAGTAATTCTTTAATATTTTCTCTTATTATACTATTATAAGCAAATTAGACTATTAGTAATAAGGTAACTTAATTATCTTACTAGTAGTTAATATAGTATTTAAAATAGATTTTAAGGATCTAGTTAATATATTCAGTCTAGCTATTAGTTTGTAGGTAGAAAGTGGTAGATAGGCAGTATTTTACTTTAAGTTATAAAATTAGAGATTTCTAAAACTTAGATATAAAGAGTTTATCTCTATTAGATATAATTTCCTGAGGTAGCTTATATTAACTAATAATAGTTCTGAGGAAGATATATATAAAGTTTTCTACTATATTTAATTTTTATAGAAAATAAAATAAGTATATTTAGTAAATTATTCCACTATAATAAGAATACTATTATAGTATACTCTAGTAAGTAACTCTTATAATTTTAGTAGTTTAATGATAAAGTTTAAGGAAATTAATTCCCAGAACTTTTAAGATACTAGTAAGGATTATAATTTACTATAAGATTTATATTAACTAAGCTTACTTTTAAGGTAAGTCTTATAATCCTTAATTACGTTAATTATATCTTATTATATAACTTTTTTATTATAATATTATTAAATCCTTTTAAATATCTTAGTGACTTTTTAATATCTATATACTAATACACTATAAATATTTCTAATTATCTTATATATTATTCTTCTAGTTATACTGATACTAATTTATCTAGTAATTAAGAGCAGCTTCTATATAGATATAAAGTTTCTATCTATATCTATCTTAAGGATAATCTGTATTTCTTCTGGTACTGGGATATTATAGTCTAGTCTTTAACTAAGTATATTAGCTCTTCTATTTTCTGTTTTTTTATAATAGATAATATAAAAATTAAATTCTAAAAGAAATTCTAACTATCTAATTTATCGCTTATTAAGACTTTAAAATATTATAAAATATATAAGATTCTTATAGTCTATATAAATCTAAACTTTATATTTAGTTCCTGAAAGTTATAGTCTCTATTCTTAGAATACTTTAATAATAGCTATAAGTTTCTTATTATAAATCTGATAGTTAAATTCTAATCTACTAAGTTTCTATAAATAGAAGGTATAAGGATAGAGTATTCCCTTAGTGTCTCATTATCCTAATTATCCTCTTATAGTATAATCTGAAGCGTCAGTCTCAACTTTAAATAGTTTATTAGAGTTTAGAATTATAAGAATAGGTTCTGAGATAACCTAGTTCTTAATATTCTAAAATACTTCTTTTTATCTATTAGTTTAATTAAACTTAGTATCTTTGTATATAAGTTTAGTAAGTAGAATTATTTTCTTTACATAATCCTTAAGGAATCTTTAGTAAAAGTTAGCAAATCTAAGGAAAACTTAGATTTCCTTAATATTTATTAGCGTAAGCTAGTTCTTAACTACCTGAATCTTCTTAGTTAATATTTTAATTACACTTAGTATAATAGTGAATCCTAAGTATTCCACTTATTATATATGAAATTTGCTTTTTTCTGGTTTAACTAGTAACTTAGCTTACTGAAGTTTCTAAAGTAAATAAGGATATTATTAAGATATACTATATAAAAGATATCTAAGTATTTATATAGTATATAGTTAATTATAGATTAAAATATTATAGGTATATTAGTAAGTCCGAAAGGTATTATAAGGTATTTATAAAATTCTTTTCTTATCCTGAAGGTAGTTTTCTATTCTTTACTTTCTTTGATTTGGATAAGGTTATAAGCTCCTTTAAGATTGAGAGCTGTAAACTAATTAGCTTTATAAAGTTAGTCTTATAGTTCTAATATAAGTAGTAATAAGTATTAGTTCTTAATTATTATATCATTAAGTTGTTGATAATTAATATAAAGTTATAGCTTACTATTCTTCTTAGGTATAAACAGGATTAAGCTTCCTGCTAGTGATATTAAATATCTAATGTAATCTTTCTTGAGGTGTTTGTTGATATACTTATTGAGTGTTTCTATTTCTGTTTAATCAAGTCTATAGATTTTACTGAATCTAAACTCCTTCTCCTCCTTTAAGGGATCTTATGATTGTAGCTTATATGCTTTAGTAGTTTAGTTTTAAGTTTTTTTGTGAAAAATATTTTATAAATCCGGTATTTATTAGAAATAATCTGAAGTTAATCTGTCTCATTATCGACTCTTGCTGCTTCTATAATAATTAATGTTTAGGCTACTATATTCTTGATTTGTAGGTAGGTAATAAATCTTTATGCTCTCAGAGTTATATCTGATTTATATAGAATCTTATTATCTGGAGAGTCTTTAGGGACTGAATCTTTCTATTAGAGATAGCTAGTCTTCTAATCTATCTGTAGGTTATTCTTTTGTAATTATAAGATTCCTAAGATAATCTCCTAATTACCTATCTCTATTATATTAAAGATATAGTCTTCCTTCTAGTTATAGTAGTTTAAAGGGAGGTATATAGTCTCTAAATTAATAATACTTCCGCTATACTTAACATTTTCTCCTTTAATAGTATGTAGCTAGTATAGTTTAGCTTTTATTGTCTATAGGATTTATTATTTATTTACTACTTATAGTAATATGAAGTTTCCTTAAGTATTATAATTAATTAGAGTTTATATTTTATGTCTATTTACTATTATATTGAGGTGAAAGTATTTATTATTATATTCTACTGTTATTAGGTATAAGGATCTTGTCTGAATTATGTTTCTTTATCTTTATTTAGTAGGTGAGTCTAGTTTTTTAACTGTTTGTAGTGCTTCCGTTTTGATGTTATTCTATCTTTATGGTGGTAGGTTGCGATTTTTCCTTCCTGAAGTACCTTACTGAGTGTTAATTCTCTGTTCTTTAGTGTTAGTAATGCTAGTTTGTCTTTAGTGTTTTTTCCTTACTTCTGAAGTTTGTTGTATTGATAGTGTTATTCTCTTACTTTATTGATATAGTGAATTATATAGTGGTCTAACTTATAGTCTGTCTATTTACTGATAATGTTGTTTATGTATACTATAGGGTAGTTTTTACTGAGTGTGAATATTATGAAGTTGTTTTTATTAAAATATTAAAGTTTCTAAAATAGTAGATCTGTATTAAGATATATATTCAGAATTAGATTATACTTAAATTATTACAGGAAGAATTATCTATCGAATTTATTATTAAGGTATGGTATATAATTATCTTATATATAATATACTTAAAAGATAATTTAGTAAGCTGGGTAATTAATTTATAGGAGCTTGTTATCTGCGTTATAGAGGATTATCTTAAGGTAGTTTAGGGTCTAATTACCTGGAACTCCGTGAAATATGATAAATTACTTATCTTAAGTCGGGTGAATCTTCTTAATCCTAAGTTACTTACTTTTATTACTGTCTGGTTACTATAAGATAGAGAATCTTAAGTCTATAATAGTGTCGTTATCTAACTCAGTATTATCGTTAGTTAATCTAAATAGGTTACTTAGATTAATATAGATTTCTAGACTAATTTTAATATGTTCTTACTGGTAGAGGTTATTAAGTTATTTCTTAACTTTATATTCCAGCTTATAGTGGTTGACTATAGTGAGGATCTTTATTAGTATTCTGTTACTTACTTTAAGTTATTATATGAGAGCTTAAGTGAGAGGTAGGTTTCCTCTAGCGTTAATTCTTTACTGGATTTAATACTGAATCTTCTATAGTAGCTATCTGTTAGGTGTTTAGCTGAACTTATAGTGAAGTTCTCTCTTAGTTACCTACAGCTGTAGTATCGCTATTTTATTTTCTTACGTCTAGTTTCACTTAGGGATTAGTATAAAGTCTTCTTCCTTCTTAATAGTAGCTACTATTAGTATTTTCTTAGTATATAGTAGTATATTATATAATATAGTATTATATCCTAATTATCTAGAAGGTTTCTTAGGATATTATCCTATATTATTTTTAGATCTTTAGTATATAATATAGATATTATTAAAATAAGCTACCCAGATTAGAGAGGTATAAGGTATTTCCTTCTTAGTAATATTAATTTATTAGGTTTACTTAGGTACTAGCTGAAATTATTATCCTTATTATTAATGTTTGGGTGAGTAGTAATCTTTAGCTATATATCCTAGTTTGTTGTAATTATAGTATTTAAAGTCTTGTCGTTTGTTATCTTTAATAATGACTTTAGTGGTAAGGTTTATAGGTCTACTGTAATAGCTGTGAGATATACTTTATTGTGGGGTAAATTATTATCTGGTTTCCTAATTATTATGTTAGCTCTAGTGGTTATATAGTGGCTCTTAGTACTTACATCCACTATTAAGTAGTTAAGGTTATTATTATTCACCTTTCTTATAGTGATACTTAAAGAGATAGTTATTAATCTTAGTAGTAAGTTCTATATATATAATAAAATTACTAAATCTATCTTACTTAATAAATTTATCCTTAATATCTTCCTTCAGTCCTTAGTAGAATATAAAGATTTTGATATTATTAGTGTAGTTAAGTTTAGTATAGATATATCTAAACTTAGCTATATAGTGTATAACTGTATCTTTCTGCTTAAAAGCTATAAGATCTTATTTATACTGTCGTTACTTATCTAGTTCCTAAAATAGTAAGATCAGAGCACTTTCAAAGCTGTAATAGCCTACAAAAATAGTCTAAGTCTCTAGCTTGAGATTATTCTATTTATAGGTGAGGAAGTTAGTAAAATAAGGTTTAAACTATATGAAAGCTTTTCCTTTTAGGAATAAGGTAGTATGAATAATTTATTCAGCTTTATCCTTAAAACTGAAGTTATAAAACTGATAATAAATTCTAATTTAAGTAAGGAATCCCTTAAAGTATCTAGAAGTTCTATTAAAAACCTAAGGTAAATTAAGTTAGAGTTTCTTATGTAACTTTACTAGAGTTTAGATAATATTAGTAGTAGTATAAAGTATATTAACTTTCTGTTAAAGAGTGAGGAATTACTACTAATCTAGATTATTATAGAGATTCTACTAAAGTTAGGTAACTTCTATAGTGTTACTATTAATAATCTCCTATATTCTAACTATATCTCTATTAGTCTTCTGGAGCTGTTGTATAAACTTAGTAGTATTATCCTCTTTATTACTAGAAGGTTTAATATCCTTTATTTCCTGGTCTAGAAACTTAATAAATTATTTACCTTTAGAGGGTATTCCCTAAAAACTAAAAAAAGTAGAAGGAGTTTAATATTTAGTAGATATAGTAATATTCTTTCCTAGATATTATTAAGTAAGTTTTATAAGGTTAACTTACTAAATAGGAGTAATTAAAATATTATAGCTAGCCTTAAGTCTAGTAGAGGTAAGTCTGTTAGTAGTAAGTTAAAGCTATAAAATATAAGTAATAATATTATTATTATACTGATAAAATTAGGTTTTAAGAGCTTATAGTAATTAAATATAAATCTAATAAGAAGTTTATAAGATAATTATAGGAATAAAACTAGGAGTATCTAAAGATAATTATAAAGTTAATTACTAAAAAGCTATAAAAGTCTAACCTTAAGTATACTTAAGTTTATCTTATATATAAGTCCGAAATACTATAAGCTTTCCTATTCCTATTAGTATTATACTGCTTTTTACTAATCTAAAGGTGAGAAGTAATTACTACCTGTAGGTTAGTAATCACTTTACTTTACTGATTACTTTAGGGATCTACTAATTAATCACTCATCCTGCAGAGTGATTACTTATCTCTTATCGTCACGTAACCTATACTATAGTTCTTCTATAGTCTAGTGGGTTCTTATTATATTCTTCCCTTTATATATATAAAATACCTTATAGCTGCCAGGCGCCCTGCAATTCAGCCCTGGTCCTATTAGGTTATAACACTAACTAGGTAAGTTACTTCTAGAAGAAATTCTGTAGGTTAATAGATATTATTATTATAAACTATATTTAGATATCCAGCTAGAGCTATACTTAAGTATCTAAAGCTAACTCCCTCGCCCGAGTGGGACCCTAGTGGACCCTATATAGTATTATATATATAGATTTTTCTATATATTTATAAAAGTTTCTTTTTTACTTCTTAGTTCTAAATAAATAGTATTTTGCGTCACTTTCTAGTTAAATAAGTCTAGGTCCAGCTTTTTATATATTTAGAACTTAGTTTTATTTAATATATAGATAATACTGAGTAGAGTGTAGCTCCCTACTGTTTAAGTATATAATCTAGTTAAATGTAGCTTCTAGGATATAATACTATATAATAGGTAACTAACTAACTAATATAAAGAATAATAGAGAATATTAAAGCCTCCCAGGATACTTCTATAGGTAGTAATCCTGTAAGTAAACTACTTTAGTAGTAGTTATAATATACTTTAAGCTCTCTCTACTAGAGTATTAATAAGCTTTTATATAAGTTAGCGAAATAAGATACTATAGTAGATAGTAACCCTTAGGTGGCTATTATAATAGACACCTCTAGCTTACATTAGGATACTCTAGTAACCTCTGGAATAACGTTTATTAGGATAATAACCTTTAGGGTTAATAATATTACTATACCTCTACTAGTAGCTAACTACTAGAGGAAGCTTCTTCCCCTATTTTTAAAGTTTTTAGGTAAATAGAAGGAATACTAAGTGTAAACTTAATAGATAAAAGTTAAGCTTAAGATTAATTACTATTTCTTTAATAGTAATTAAGAATATTAATATTTAATTTACTTCTATTTAGATTTTAATTCTCAGTAGATAGTTCAAACTTTCTATATAGTGGGAAGGCTGGAGAACTCTTATAACTTAAATAATTTTATAAATTATCTAGATAGAATTTATCTAAATCCTCATAGTTAGCTTTATATTATTACCTAATTATAGAGTTTTAGATAGAAGGAAAATAAATACTTAATTATTTTTCTATTCTAATTTAAAAAAACTCTAGCTAATACTAAAGAATATATATAGCTAGATATAGTCTAGATCTCCCTACTGGAAGCTACTTTACTTTCCTACTTTAAGAAGCTACTTATTATAGTTAACTTTTCTATAGAGTATAGATTTTAATTATCTAAAGTTTAAGATATAGCTTAGAAGCTTGAATATATAAAGGGGGTATTAGTATACTACTAACTACCCTACTAGAGACTTACTACTTATAATATAGAGGGTAATATTATAATAATTAGGATAGTTAAGAAGTAATAATAATACTGAAGCTTTAGTAGTTTCTCCTCTGCTTCTGAGGAATACTCTAAAGACTATTAGGATACCTACTAATATTTTAAGTATAGTAAGAAAAGCTATATCTATAGAAACTATAGAGCCTGAAAGTATAAGAAAACTGGCATAAAGGTTATAAAAATTATAGCTACTCTGGATTATACTGGGAATAACTAGGGGGATAATATTATTCTATCTAGTAATAGTGAGGATTTAGGAAAAAAGTAACTCTAGCGTGAAGTTAGATTCTGAAGTTAATTAAGATAGAAGTAATAGGATAGAGGAAATAATAGGAAAAAGAATAAGTAAGTAATTAGTAGTTAGTTACTATTTAGGTTAGAATTAATAAAAGTTACTCTATTAATAAATTTATTAATATAAACTATAATATTTATATTATTATTAATACCTCTTTTATGAAGCAACTTTATTTCCTACTAGTTAATAAGTTAAAGACATAGATAAGGAGATATATTACTGAGTTATTACTTAGTAATATCCAGAAAGTAGCTATTCTAACTCTAAAAATTAGTAGCTATATATAAAAAATTTATATTTACATGAAAGAAGGTTTATAGCTATTTTTATATCTTAAGTAACTATAGATAAAAGATAATTATATTATTTATAATACTGAAGCTTAATAGATAATATATAGGAAGGATAATATAATAGTATATCTAGAATATTAAGATAAGTTAGTATAACTTAAGGAGATCTAGTTAGCTTAGCTACTTAATACTAATTTATTTATATTTATCTATTAGTATATTATATAGAATACTAGTGAGATATTTAGTTCCTACTAAATTATATCTATTAGTTTGGTAGATATTAAGAAAATATTAACTTTAAAAATAGAAATAAACTTAAGAGATTGTATTCTTATAAATATCTTAAAGGAATTTCTAGATCTTTTCTATTTAGATTTAGTATACTAATATAAAGGGCTGGACCTAAGTTTATTTAACTGGAAGGTGGCGTAAAATACTATTTATTTAGAACTAAGGAGTAAAAGAGAAGCTTTTATAAGTGTATGGAAAAGTCTGTATATATAGTATTATATAGGGCCCACTAGGGCTCTATTCGGGCGAGGGGGTTACTTTTAGATGCTTGGGTATAGCTCTGGCTGGATATCTAGGTATAGTCTGTAATATTACCTCCCTCCCCTCTAGCTGCTACCTAGCTGGAAGCTGTAGGCTGGATCTCTATTATTATCTGTAATTAGCCTATATGTTATTTTATACTACTCTAGGGCTACTGTGTCTGTAATAGTATTAATAGGCTCCTACGTAAGGTTTATATATCCTTCCTATTTAATGAGGGCTTCTTATTAATATTCTCTCCCCACTTAATATATCCTTATAGTAAAAATATTTTTAACTAGCTATTCAACTTCCTTATTATTATCTACTAGTAGTAGCAGCTAGCTATTAACTATAACCTGCCTGGGCAGTAGATTACTAGTAGCTCTCTAGAGTAAATTTATATAAAACTATAAGTAAATAGACTTTACAGTATCTAATTTTATAATATACAGTAAGAGGATCTTCACTATTATATACTTATAATGCAGCTAGGTTAGCTTTCAGCTTAGTTTTAGTAACTTATAGTTAGATATATTTAACTATATCTTATTACTAACTTAATACTGATCTATAGGGGATTAAATCCTATTTACTTAAGTTTCTAATCTCTACTGAATAGTAGCTATCTCTATATAGATATATATTATTACTAACTATATTCTCTCCACTAGCTAGTAGATTATAGTTTTACTACTATTAAGTAATTCTATATACTCCTTAGTAACTAAAATAAGATTAATATAATATTTATAATCTATAAAGAAAAATATAGTTTCTATTTTATTATACTGCTAGTTACAGAAGGTTAACTATATAATAAATAGTAAATTACTTTAGTTATCCTGAGACTAGTAAGTAAATATTCTTAAAACTACTTAGATCTTTTAGTTATAGTATTTTATAATTTTATTAGTTTATAAGTAGTAACTAATACTTAACAGATATATAATATTTATTAACTTATAGAACTTCTTCTAGAAGTAACTTACTTAGTTAGACTCTTTATTATTTATAATAGAGTATAGTATTCTATAGAATCTATAGTAATAACTAAGGAACTACTAAATATATATCTCTACTTCTATTATATTTATCTTTTCTAATATAGAGGCTTTATTTAGTTAATTAATAATAACCTAGAGGTAATAGCTACTTTATCTTTTTATGGGGAGTAAGTTAGTAATAAAATTTATTAATAGATTAGTGTATAACTAGTTAGATACTAATAGGGGTTTTAAGAATTCCTTCTTAATCTGCCTCCAGATATAAATACTTTTATATATATTATAGTTATATATAAATTAGTGGATACTCTATGACTATCCAGATTAGTAGAACTATTAGCTTATAATCTTCAGTATATTATTATATTCTGGGTAGCCTATAGGGGAGGAGTTATATAACTTCTATATTAGCTTAATTCTAAGCTTATTAAGGAGGCTGTTACTCTCTTTACTACTTAGTATTTAAAGTCTCTCTCTGAAGGTAAGCTATCTTAATATATTAATAGTATACTTAACGATCTGGACTTTAATATAGAAATTAGGGGGGAAGTTATATTCCTCCTACTGGACTACTAAAAAGATCTTTTGGTATAAAGAGTCTCTCTCAGTAGTATAGTTTTATATCTCTTATAGGTTGAGTTTTCTTTTGAAAACCTAGGTATTAATAATATCTATATATCTTACCTGGGGCCTCGCGGGGATAGTGAAATAGGCTATAGCTGAGAGGGCCTATCTGGACTAAAACCAACTAACCACCCCCAGCCATGAAACCTGAGGGAAGTAAAAACAGATGGAAAATATTAGAAAAATATTTTAAAAGCGTAGAATCGTATTCGCAGATCTACGGTCCAAAAGCCAAGCTGATCTGAATAGTAGGTTTTGGATTCTGGAGAGAAGAGAAGTTGATTCTTTCTATCTGTCTGTGACTGTGAAGGGCTGGCTCCCGACCGGGGGGTGTAGCGTTGCAGCCAATAACGTCTCGGCCTTCAGTACCCATATACGCACGCGGGCGTATACAAACAGTACTACCAATTAAGCTATATCGTATGGCCTCGTTAAAAGGTATGTAATAATAAGTTGTCTACTTGTTGTCTGGCTGCACTTAAGTAGGGTGTTCTGTAGTGTGTTCTATATAGGGCTAGCCTGTAATATTACCTCCCCTCTCCCGCTCCTGCTATACCATACTACCTGCCTGTTGTGGCCTCACGGTAGGAGCTTCCGAGCGCTTAAGTAACATACCCCCAGCGTCGCTGTTAGCTAGGAAACAAATCTATATGTAAATCACTATATATAACCCAGATTGAACTCTAGACTATTGGGGTGACTTGTTGTATATAAAGGGCTGGCTCCCGACTGGGGCTATAATATTGCAGCTAATAATATCTCGGCCTTCAGTATCTATATACGCACGCGGGCGTATATAAACAGTACTACTAATTAAGCTATATCGTATAGCCTCGTTAAAAGGTATATAATAACAAGTTATCCACTTATTATCTAGCTACACTTAAGTAGGATATTCTGTAGTATATTCCGTATGGAGCTAGTTTATAATAGTGACGAACCTAGCTATTTATACTTATAAGGCTATTTGTGTTACGTAAATAAGCCTGTTTATAAGCTTAACTTTATTATAATAGTAATATCTAGGATAACTTATATTATTTATCTTTATTACTTCTCGTTATTCTATTTTTTAGAAATATCTTATTCCCTCTGGAAGAGGATATTAGAAGCTACTATCTAGATATCTAATTAGTATTTAAGGTAAAAATTATACTGAGATAACTTCTCTACTTACTAGCTCTACCTCTCTGTAAATTATTATTTCTTTATTAACTACTTAAGATTCTTATAGTTAGTAAGAACTTTAAACTTTCTAATACTCTATAGTTCTACTTTCTATATTTATAAATATTTTAGTATTATAAAGAGTTTTTTATTATAGATTAGGTAATTAAATTCTATAGAGGTTAGATATTAGGAGTGGAAGGTTATTAGGTATCTTACTCTAGTTTTATCAGCATAGGTTAATATACTTTCTAGAGTATACTCTAAATAGTATTATAAGCTAGTTCTATATAGAATACGCTATAGAATATCCTACTTAAGTGCAGCTAGATAATAAGTAGACGACTTATTATTATATACTTTTTAATGAAGCTATATAATATAGCTTAATTGGTAGTACTATTTATATACGTACGTACGTATATAGATACTGAAGGCTGAGACGTTATTAGCTGTAACGTTACGCCCCCCAGTTGGAACTAGCTTTTTATATATAATAAGTTACCCTAATAGTTTAGAGTTTGATCCGGGTTACATATAGCGATTTATATATAGATTTATTCTTTAGCTAATAGTAACGCTAGGGGTATATTACTTAAGCGCTCGGAAGCTCCTACTGTGAGGCTATAACAGGTAGGTAGTGTAGTGTAGTAGAAGCGGGAGAGGGGAGGTAGTATTACAAGCTAGCTCTATATGGAATATACTATAGAATATCCTACTTAAGTGCAGCCAGATAATAAGTAGATAACTTATTGTTACATACCTTTTAACGAGGCTATATAATATAGCTTAATTGGTAATACTGTTTGTATATGCGTGTGTATATATAAGTACTGAAGGCTGAGATATTATTAGCTGTAACGCTACGCCCCCCAGTTGGAGCTAGCTTTTCATATAGTCTAGCTTTTTATATATTTAGAACTCAGTTTTATTCACTATATATATAACACTGGGTAGAGCATAGCTCCCTACTAGTTAAGTATATAATCTAGTTAAGCGCAGCTTCTAGGATATAACACTATATAACAGGTAACTAATATAAAGAACGATAGAGAGCACCAAAACCCCCCAGGATACTCCTATAGATAGTAACCTTATAAGTAAACTACTTCAGTAGTAGTTACAGTATACTTTAAGTTCTCTCTACTAGAGGATTAATAAGCTTTTAAATAAATTAGTTAAATAAGATACTATAGTAGGTAGTAATCTCCAGGTAGCTACTATAATAGACATTTCTAGTCTATACTAAAATACTCTAGTAACCTCCAGAATAATATCTATTAGGATAATAGCTTTTAGGGTTAATAATATTACTATATTCCTACTAGTAGCTAACTACTAGAGGAAACCTCTTTTCCTACTCCTAAAGTTTTTAGATAAATAGAAAGAATACTAAATATAAATTTAATAGATAATAGCTAAATTTAAGATTAACTACTATTTCTTTAATAATAATTAGGAATATTAATATCTAATTTACTCTTATTTAGATTTTAATCCTCAGTAGGTAGCTAAAACCTTCTATATAGTGGGAGGATTAGAGAACTCCTATAATCTAAATAATTTTATAGGTTACCTAGATAGAACCTATTTAGATCCTGAAAGTCAGCTTCATATTATTACCTAACTATAAAACTTCAGATAGAAGGAAAATAAATATCTAACTACTTTTCTGCTCTAATTTAAAAAGATTCTAGCTAAAACTAAAAGATATATATAGTTAAATATAATCTAGATCTTCCTACTAGAAGCTACCCTACTCTCCCACCTTAAGAAACTACTTATTATAGTTAACTTTCCTATAGAGTATAAATTTTAATTATTTAAAATTTAAAATATAATTTAGAAGTTTAAATATATAAAGAGGATATTAGTATACTACTAGCTACCCTACTAAAAACTTACTACTTATAATATAGAAGGTAATATCATAATAATAGGGGTAGTTAAGAAGTAATAATAATATTAGAGCTTTAGTAGCTTCTCCTCTACCTCTAAGGAACACTCTAAAGACCGCTAGGATACCTACTAATACTTTAAATACAGTAAGAAAAACTATATCTATAGAAACTATAGAGCCTAAAAGTATAAGAAAACTAATATAAAGATTATAAAAGCTATAGCTACTCTAGATTACACTAGAGATAACTAAGGGGATAATACTGCTTCATTTAGTAATAATAAGGATTCAGGAAAAAAGTAACTCTAGAGTAAAATTAGGCTCTAGAGCTAACTAAGATAAAAATAATAGGATAGAGGAAATAATAGAAAAAAAAATAGGTAAGTAATTAGTAGTTAGTTACTATTTAGGCTAGAATTAATAAAAATTACTTTATTAATATATTTATTAATATAGACTATAATATTTATATTATTATTAATATCTCTTTTATAAAGAAACTTTACTTTCTGGTAGTTAATAAGTTAAAAAGATAGATAAAGAGATATATTACTAAGTTATTACTTAGTAACACCTAGGGGGTAACTATTCTAACTTTAGAAGTTAGTAGCTATATATAGAAGATCTATATTTATATTATAGAGAGTCTGTAGCTATTTTTATATCTTAGGTGGCTGTAGATAGAGGATAATTATATTATCTATAATATTGAGGCTTAATAGATAATATATAGGAAGAGTGGTATGATAGTATACTTAGAATATTAAGATAAGTTAGTATAGCTTAAGGAGATCCAGTTAGCTTAGCTGCTTAATACTAATTTATTTATATTTATCTATTAGTATACTATATAGTATATTAGTGAGATACTAAACCTCTACTAAATTATATCTATTAGTCTGGTAGATATTAAGAAAATATTAGCCTTAAAAATAGAAGTGAACTTAAGGGATTATATCCTTATAAATATCTTAAAGGAATTCCTAAATCTTTTCTATCTAGATTCAGTATACTAACTACCTCCCAGCTAACTAAAGATAAACTATTATATCCTATTAATTTCTAATAATAAAGAATAAAAATTAGACTTCCTATAGAAACCCCTCTATAATATATTATAGGAGAAACTTCTAATATTTAAGAAGATCCTAGAGGATTTACTTAATAAGAAATTTATTAAAATAAGTAGTTTCTCTATTAGTATCTTAATCCTCTTTATAAGAAAGTTAGATAGAGGAATATACTTCTATATAGATTATAGAGTTTTTATATAATTATAAAGAAGGATTATTACCTCCTCCCCCTTATATTAGAGACCCTCTAGAGAATTACTACTATTTACTAGTATACTAAGCTTAATATTATTACTATATTCTATAAGATTAGAATTAATAAAATAGATTAGAAGAAAATAGTTTTTCAGATATATTATAGCCTCTTTAAATAGATAGTATACTCCTTCAGATGTACTAATATCCCCATTATATTTTAATAGTATATTAATAGCTACTTATAATAGTTTCTAGATAACTTTATTATAGTATATATTAATAATATCCTTATTTATATTAATAGCTTATAAAAAGAATATAAGGAGAAGGTCTATTAGATACTTAGCTACTTTACTAATATAGATTTTAAGTTAGATCCTAAAAAATGTAAGTTCTTAGTTACTATAGTTAAATATATTAAGTATATTATAATAGCTAGAAAAAACCTCTTTTATAATCCTAAGAAGTTAGAAGCTATTACTAACTAACTTCCCTCTAGCTTACTGAAAGGTATTTATAATTTCCTTAGGTTTATAAATTACTATAAGATCTTTATACTTTAGTATAGTATTATTATAAAGTTCTTAAACTACTTAACTTAGAAGTTAGTTTCTTTTAACTGGAAACTAAAGTAGTAGGAAGCTTTCCTCACACTAAAATAACTTTTTATTATAGAACTAGTCCTGCGGATATTCAACCCTGACGCTTTAATAATAGTAGAGATAGACTATTTAGAGTTTACCCTGGGAGGTATATTAACTTAAGCTGATAAAGCTGGAGCGAGATATCTAGTAGCTTTCTACTTCTAATATTTAACCCCTATGGAATTTAATTACCTAATCTATAATAAGGAACTCCTTATAATATTAAAATATTTATAAATATAGAGAGTAAAGCTATAAAGTACCAGGAAGTTTAAGATCCTTACTAACTATAAGGATCTTAAGTATTTTATAAAGAAATAATAACTTACAGAGAGGTAGAGTTAGTAAATAGAGGAGTTATCTTAATATAACCTTTACCTTAAGTACTAGCTAGACGCCTAGGTAGTAACTTCTAATATTCTCTCCCAGAGGGAATAGAATACCCCTAAATGATAGAATAATAAGAAGTAATAGAGATAAATAATATAAATTATCCTAAATACTATTATCCCCATAAAGCTCCAAATAGAATATATAAATATTACTAATACCCAGATTTTCAAAAGAAAACTAAACTTATAAGAAATATAGAATTATACTACTAAGAGAGATTCTTTATACTAATAGATCTTTATAGTAATCTAGTAGGGAGAATATAGCTTCCCCCCTAATCTCTATATTAAAATCTAGATTACTAAGTATACTATTAATATACTAAGATAGCTTACTTTTAGAGAGAGACTTTAAATACTAAGTAGTAAAGAGAGTAATAATCTCTTTAATAAACTTAGAATTAAGCTAATATAGAAGTTATATAACTCCTCCCCTATAAGCTACCTAGAATATAATAATATATTAGAGATTATAAGTTAACAGTTTTATTAATCTAAATAGTTATAAAGTATCTACTAATTTATATATAACTATAATATATATAGAAGTATTTATATCTAGAGGTAGACTAAAAAGAGATTCCTAAAACTTCTACTAATATCTAACTAGTTATATTCTAATCTATTAATAGACTTTATTACTAACTTACCCCCTACGAAAGGATAAAGTAATTATTACCTCTAGGTTATTATTAATTAATGAGGTAAAACCTCTATATTAGAAGAGATAAATATAATAGAGGCAGAAGTATATACCTAGTAGTTCCTTAGTTACTACTATAGATTCTATAGAATACTATACTCTATTATAAGTAATAGAGAGTCTAACTAAGTAAATTACTTCTAGAAGGAATTCTGTAAGTTAATAAGTATTATATACCTATTAAATACTAATTACCACTTACAGACTAATAGAATCACAAAATAATATAACTAGGAGATCTAAGTAGTTTTAAGGATATTTACCTACTAATCTCAGGATAACTAGAGTAACTTACTACCTATTATATAGTTAACCCTCCACAACTAACAGTATAATATAATAGAAACTATATCTTTCTTTATAGATTATAAATATTATATTAATCCTATCCTAGTTATTAAAGAGTATATAGAACTACCTAGTAATAATAAAACTGCAGCCTACTAACTAGTTAAGAGAATATAGTTAGTAATAATATATATCTATATAAAGATAACTACCATCCAGTAGAAGTTAGAAGCTTAGGTAAATAAAATTTAGTCTCCTGCAGATTAATATTAAGTTAATAATAAGATATAGTTAAATATATCTAACTATAAGTTACTAAAATTAAGCTAAAAGCTAACCTAGCTACACTATAAATATATAATAATGAAGATTCTCTCGCTATATATTATAGAGCTAGATACTTTAGAGTCTATTCACCCACAGTTTTATATAGATTTACTCCAGAGAGCTGCTATTAATCTACTACCTAGATAGGTTATAGTTAATAGCTAGCTACTACTACTAGTGGATAATAATAAAAAAGTTAAATAGCTAGTTAAAAATATTCTTACTATAAGGATACACTAGGTGGAGAGAGGATACTAATAAGAGGTCCTTATTAAATAGAAAGAATATATAAACCTTATATAGAAGCCTATTAACATTATTACAGATATAGCAGCCCTAGAGCGGTATAAAGTAACATATAGACTAATTACAGATAATAATAGAGACCTAACTTACAGCTTCCAGCTGCGCGGCAGCTAGGGGGGAGGGAGGTAATATTATAGACTATATCTAGATATCCAGCCAGAACTATACTTAGGTATCTAAAACTAACCTCCTTACCTAAGTGGGATCCTAATAGGCTCTATATAGTATTATATATACAGACTTTTCTACACACTTATGAAGGCTTCTTTTTTACTTCTTAGTTCTAAATAAATAGTATTTTACGCCACCTTCCAGTTAAATAAGCTTAGGTTCAGCCCTTCACAAAGAGGCTACTTTAGCCTCTTTTAGTATATATCAAAATCAACTAACTATAACACTCTTTATAAGAATATAACTACTATTTACTCTTTTATACTATTTTCTCTTCCCTTAAAAATATTTAGTATATATACTTTTAACGTAAAATATCACTTTACCAGATATAAATCTCAATCCTACCTACCTCACTACAGAAAGCTTTAGTATATATAAGCTATTATCACTTTTAGATATCTTTTCTAGATATAACTAAATTCCCTTAGACCCTAAAAGTAGAAACTTAATAATATTTACTATACTACTTAGACTTCTCTAATATTATATCCTTCTAATAGAAAGTATAAATTTAGTTACGTAATTTATAAGAATTATAATAAAAATTACTTATAATTTAATTCTCTATTACTATAAGATCTTTCTGGATAATATTACAATTAAAAAACTAATAATAACTTATAATAAAAAAAATAATCTATATTATTTTGGTATTTACAGATATATTCTAGAATATATTTAGAATATTAATAAGGTTTTAGTGAATATTAAACTTACAGAATATATAATTATAGTTATAAAATCTTAATAAGTATAACAGATAGTTATGATAGTTAGTTATATCTGCAGAACTTACAGAAGATAGCTTAAGGAGTTAAAAATTATAAAGATTAAGAAATAGAAGCACTACAGTAGTATATCAGAAGTATAATCCTTCCTCAGATTTATAGTATTTTATTAAGAATAGGTTTAAGATTATTCCACTATAGTCAAGCTACTTAATAACTTACTGAAGAAGAATATTCCCTTTCAATAGAAATAAGAGCAGATCACTACTATAGAATAACTTAAGAATAAGTTTTATAGCTCTCTTATATTTATATCTATTAATTATAGCTTTATAGGTAGCTAAATATACCTAGTAGTGGATACTAGTGGCACTGGTTAGGAAGCTATATTTAGATAATTTATCAAGTAAAAATAAGCTATTACCTACTTTGAAAGTAGCTTATTTACAGACGTAAAACTTAATTATAATACTAGTAAGAAAGAGCTTCAAGGAATATTAAAGATACTAAAGCGCTTAAGAAATTACCTTTATAGGTAATACTTCTTATTAGAGACTAATACTAAGACTCTTATTACTTAGCTTAATAGTGTTACTTCTAACTTACTAGGGGCACTAGTAATTTATTAGATATCTTAGATCAGAATATTTAACTTTAAGATTAAGTATATTAGTAAGGTAGCTAACTCTATAGCTAACAGCTTTTTATAAAAACTATCTAGACTATCTGACTGAGATAATAAGTAAGGGGAGGGTAATATTAATAACTAGATTAATATATAGATCTTCTTTATAGATATAGTAACTAGAAGCTTTTTCGAAAGGATATATACTATAGGAGATAATTAATATATTAAAGAAGTATTTAACTTAGAAGTTATAACAGATAGAACCAGCTAAATTAATAAAATCTTAACTCTTCCAGTAGTAGTATTAGACTATTTACAGACCTAGTTAAGAGAGACTAGGTAAATAGCTTATTATCTGTTAATACTAAAGAGGCTACTTAGGATTAACTCTAGCTAATTTAGAGTTTTCAGGTAGAAGGTTTTAATATTCTAATTACAGGATAAGTTACTATTTACCCGACTGATACTATTTTATATAATTTCTTAATATATTACTAATAGGGAAGAACTATAGAGATAATTAATAGTAACTATATATAATGTAGTTAATAAGTAAGCTGGACAGACAAGCGAGCTGGACACCTAACCGCAACCAACCTATCTTCTACCTTACAACCTACGTAACACTACAATAAAATAATAATATCACAGAATAAAGAAGCTTAATTAACTCTAGCCTTCTAGGCTATCAATCGAACCCCAAATCTTAATATTCAGGCTGCAGCTAAAATCTATTCAGTACCATATTCAACTTTAGCTACCTAACTAAAAAGCATCCTATCATAACGTAATACTACTCCTAACTTACGGAATTTAACTGTATTTAAAGAGGAGAAGCTAGTTAAGTATATTCTCAATCTAGATTCTTAATTATTTCCTCCCCATATTAGTAATATAGAAAATATAGCTAATTAACTACTTACTAACTATAATATACTCCCTATTAGGAAGCATTAAACTTCAAACTTTATTAAGTAATAAGTACAGCTCTAGATATACTTTTTTTATAAGTATAATTATAAGAAAGCCTAATATAAAAACCCAGACATAACAAATATATAGTTTCAGCTTATAGTAAACATAATTACAAAATACAGTATTATAAACTTAGATATCTATAACTTCAATAAGACTAAGTTTATAATAAGCTAGATTATATCTAGAATAGTTATAATAAGTACCAAAAAGTATTTAAATATGAAAATAATATAGCCTAGTAACTAAGAATAAGTTATAGTTATCTAAACTATCAGTTTATCAGACTACAGCATTCTACTATATATTATTATTTTAAAGTAATATTACCTCTCTACTTAATATATAGAAACAGATCTCCTATATAACTAAATTATCATAATATCTAAAAATAGATAAATAATAAACAAAAGAAACCTAAATTAGCTCCAGCACTTTAATTAGCATACAAAACTATATATAAATAGTAAACATCGCCTCCTTATTATTAATAATCATAAAAGTTACTATATAGCTAACTTTAAGATATATTATAAGGAAAATAATATTATTATATTTTATATACTAACTTATTTCTCTTATTTACTTCAGCTTTTAGACGTTAGGTATTTTAGGCTACTAAAGAAAGTATATAATTAATAAATTGAGAATAAGATATACTAAAGTAATATCTATATTATAAAGGAAAACTTCTTCTCTATATTTCATAAAACTTTTATATAAATCCTTATAGTTAAAAATATCCAGAGAGGTTTCAGAGGGATTAAGCTTATCCCTCTTAATATAGCAAATATACTATTAAAACTTAATATTAAGTTATATACTCTAATACCTCCAGGGTCCCTCTTAATAATACTCCCTATATAAACTTCTTAGATACTAAATAACCTAATAGAAATATCTTCTCAGTCTGAACTTATTAAGAGGAGAATCTCCCACTATTAAAATAGCTTACTAATTTTAATTATTAAAACTATAGAGTATCTATCAAAAAGAATATATAAATTTATATACTAAATTACTTTATTAAGGTCAAAAATCCAGATCCTTTAAGAGGAAAATAATCTACTTAGTAGATACTAAAAAGCTAAGAAAATATATTTCAGATAAGGAAGAAATCTTACTATAGCTGAGATAGAGGACCTTTAATTATAGAGAGAAGCTACAGTCTAGATTAAGGAGGAAATATACTAAAGTAGTAGTTACCAGCTGAGGATAGAGATAAGCTAACAGTAATATAATATCTATAGAAATACTAGTTATAATATATAAATATATCAATTTACTAAAGAAATATCTAAAAAAGAAGATCTTAACTAGTTTAAATTCAATTAATTTCATAAGTATTATATATTAGTCGGAAATATAATATAGTCGCAGTTAGGTGTCCAGCTTACTTGTCTGTCCAGCTCGCTTATCAACCATATTAATAAGAATAGCTATTAAGGATAAGAAGCTATCTATAAGAAGTTAGCTAATTAATATTATTAACTTAATATATATAAAAACATATAAGAGGCAGTAGAATATTACCTAGATTATCAGATATAGAGAGTATATAAAATAGGAAACCTCTATAATTTCACTACTCTTTAGGAACTTCTATTTAACTATATCCACTTAGATATCTAGAGAGTAGGAAAATAGTATCTTATTAAAGTAAGAGATATATTTATGGACTAACTAGAAGCCTAATAGCTTCTATAACCTACTTTAAAGGTAATTATAAAGTTTCTGTAGGAAGAGGTTATTATATATTACAGGTTTTATAGAGTCCTTATAGTAGATAGAAAACTAGAAAATAAGAAGTATATTATTTAGTTTAATAAGTAATATAGCCTAAAATATAAAGTTACCTCAGTCTATAACCTACAAACTAATAGAGTAATTAAAGTTAGATATTAACTAATTACTTATATACTATTAGTATAACTATAGAGTAATAGTAATAAAGATCCCTAACTCCTTCTGCTAGCCACCTTATTTACAGACTAAATAACAGTTAGAATATTAATAGAGTTTATACTATTCTATTTAAAGTATAGATATAAAATAATGATACTTATTAATATATTTATATTAATATAGAGGATACTAAACTAAATATTAGTAAAAATGCTAAAAGAAGAAATAAATATAAAAATTTATATTTTTATATAATTAGATAAGAATAGAAAGAAGATAGTAATAATAATAACTAATTAATATAAGAAAGTAATAGAGAGTTTCAATAAATAAAGAGGGAATATATTATAAGATAAATAACTAGAACCTAATAATATAATTTTAGTTTATAACGTTAAATAAGTAATTAATAAATCCTTAGATAGAAAGTTTAAATATAGATAAATAAGCTCCTTTTAAATTTATTTAAAGATAATTAATACTTCTTCTTACAGACTTAAAATCTTATCTAGAGAGGAAATTACTAAAGTAATATATAGAGGAAATAAATTAAGGAAATTTTTATAGACTCCTTAAAAATATTAGGAACCTTCAGATCTAGATATTTATAGATCTAATCTAGAGAAAGAATTAGTAAAAATATTCCCAGCCTAGAGAGAGCCTATAGCTAATAAGGAGGAAGAAGAGGAAGAGGAGGAAGAATTTATAGTTCCAAGCGAGACTAATAATAATATTTTAGCAGGACTGATAACTTAATAAAAAGAATACCTATTAAATATTAAGTATATAATAGAGAAGATATTTTAGGATTCTAAATTTAAGATCTAAATTCTAATAATAACCTTATCCTTAAAAACTTAATATTAAAATATAATAGTTTAATAATATATATATAATAATAATAATAAAAATTTTACTTCAGATAATATTTACAGACTCACACTTTAGTTATTATATTTATTTAATTGTTTCCTTTTCTTAGTCTGGATCTTCTCTTTTCTTACTACTAAAACCTCTTTATTCCCCATTTCCCTATAATCTTAATAACTTTAACTTATAATTTTATCTCAGATAGTATAAGTATTTACAGATTAAATTAAGTAATAAAAATATAAAAAGAAAGATACTTCACTTTTAATAAATCTAAGTAACTATAATGGATACCTACTTTTTATACTATAAGGTAGACTTAACATTTTTAAACAGGCTAGATATAATAATTTATATTCACTAAATCAGTATATTTACAGACTTAGTATAATAGCTAATACTATCTATTAAAGTTTCTAAACTTAATATAACTAGAATCATTATAAATAGTATTTATAGGTAAACTACTAATTACAAAACTTATTATTTTTCTCAAGAAAGATATATAGAAACTTCCAGCTAATAAAATATAACTTAGAATTTTAAGGAGGAAAGATAATTCTACTTACGAAAAAGATATTAAACTAAAGAATAAAAATATAATATATACTTATTACTGAAAGAATTTCCTTATTTATTTCTTTTTTCTTTCTTCTAATTTTTATTATTTTATTTTCCTATCTATAATAACTAGATATATTTACAGATCTAATAAATAATAACTATCTTATTTCTCTTAAAGAAATTAATAATATAAGTAAAAAAGTTTCTTCCTCTAGCCTACCAGGAAGTATTACTTTTAAACTAAAAATTAATATTTCTCAATAAAAATAGGAAAGCTAAATATAATAAGTAGGTTATATATAAAAAGATAAGCTGAGAAAGTAAAGAAAGTATTAGGAACGTTAAAATACTTCTTCTATTAAGAGAAACATATATTATACTAATAAGTAAAGTTAAATAAACTAACTTTACTAATAATAGTTTTCTTGAAATCTTAAGAGATTTTAAACTTAGGAACACAGAGGCTATTATATTCACTACTAAGATAATATATCTTATCTATATAATAGTAGCTGAAACTGAATCTTTAGTAGATAATATTAAAGTTAAAAAAGTAAATATTCTAGGTTTTATGAAAGAAGTAGTTAGTATAAAAGCCTCTAGGTAATAATATACACTTAAAATATAGATTATAAACCTATAAACTACTTTACTTATTATAAGTTATAACTATAAGTATACTCTTTATAATAACTATAAGGAATAGTATTTCGCCTATTATATCCTTAAATAAAGAAGCTATAGATAATAGTAGGATATTAAAGTAACTTATAGATTTAAGATCTAAACTAATAAGTAATATTAGAATAAATAAATACTTAATAATAAAATGTAAATATACTATAGATACATTCTTAAATAAGCTAATAATCCTGAGGTCCTATAAGGATTCTCCAGAAGTTTACCTATATCTTAAGGAGAGACTTAAAATTATAGACTTAATAGGTAAGAGTAACTTTAGAATATTTATTCTAAAATATCTTAATCTTAAGGAATATAAAATTAGCTAAAGCCTGAAGATAATAAGTTAGACTATATATTAACTTAGAGTGAAATAAGAGAAGGAATATATACTAGAAATTTAGAAAGATTAACTGAAACCTATTATAGTATATTATTAATAATTTCTAAAGGAGTGGAGAGGCTTAAGTTATAAATTAAGTAGATCTTATAAGACTTATTAAGAAATTATACTTTTAGAGTATTTATTACTCTTCCAGGAAAAAGATAATTAAAATATAATACAGTAGAAGAGATATTTATAGATAAAAGAAAGTAAAAATAAGGATTCTAGAGTAATTAATAGAGGAAACATATTAATTAATTTAGAGGAGAAAACTTCCCTTTTATATTTACTAAATAATAATAAGACACTTTTTATCTAAATAATAATATTATTTACTTACTATTTACTTACTATTCTTAATAAAAGTAGTAATTCACTCTTATATAGAATAACGGCTATAATAATTTACTTATTCTCAGATTTATACTTATAAAAAGAGATAGTTTTACTATAGATAAAGAATCTCAGAATTTCCTTTATATATATATTATTCAGCTTAAACCTGAGATCTTACTAACTTAATATTAATATTTATTCCTTTTAATTTAATAATATAACTTAAGTCTATAAATCCTTCTTTTATAATATTTACTTTATAAGAAAGCTAACTTCTCTATATAATTTTAGAGAAAATTCTTTACTTACTATAAATATTAAATTAGTTTTAAGGTTAGTTATTTATAATCTCTATAACTCTAAATAAGTTAATAAGATTATAAAAGAATACTCTATTATATTTACCTCTCTAGACTTTATAATTTAAATACTAGAAATACTAAAAACTCCTTAAGATAGCTAACTATATAGATAATATCCTAATAGTAGTAACTAACTTCTATATTTAAGATTGAAAATTTATAATAACTAGCTTTTAGATTCTTTACTTAATATAGAATCTAACTACTTACAGCTACCTCTATAGATACTAATAGGAAGTATAATAATAAGAGAATAACTTCTCAGTATATTAATTAAAATAATAGACAGACTAACCATCTCAGTATTATAAAGTTTCTTAGATATTTATATTCTAGCTTTATATAATCTACTAGCTTACGTTAAATTTAGAGAAACTATTAATAGAGATAAATTGATTACTAAATACTGATAGATACTTCAGGAATATACTAAAATATATAACTTCTATATTTTAGTAGTATCAGATAAAACCTATAAGGAAAATATTCATTAATATAAATAAAAAGTAAGAGGAAATTATTTCTAAGTTATTATTATATAATATAAACTAAATTAAGATAAAGTATAAATCTGTTTAGTTATTAATTAAAATAAGGAATAAGTTTAGTATTAAGATAATTAATAGTATAATAGTAATAGAGAATTACACTATATAATAGTAATAACACTTACAAACCTAACTATCTTAAAATAATATTAAAACTTTTTCTATCTAATTACTTAATAGTTATATATTATATATACTAGAAATAACTATTTATAGTAAATATCTCCCCTTATAACGCTCAATTAATTATAAATTATCCTTAATACTAAATAAATCCTAAAGTAACTTATAAGCTACAATATTATTAGAGTAGTATAGAAACTGTATCTTAGTTAAGAATTTTATTTTAATATTCCAGCTAAGGAGGACTTAGTATATAATTAATCTAGCTTCTTTAAATAGTTTCAAGACTATAAAGATAATAATAAGATAAACATAATAGTCTAACAGAAAAAGATATAAGATAACTATAAGATATTCTTAGAAGCTGAATAAGTAAAACTTAAGAAGCTAAATACTCTACTAGATACTAATAATAATATCTTAATAATATTATTTAATAACTTAGAAACTTCTCTAATAGTAAATAGAAGTTATTCTCAGACCCTAGAAATAGTAATCCTTATAATACTATTCTCAGCTACTAAGAAAATAAATATATAGAATACTATAACCTAATAATAAATTATTTATAAGTTATCTCAGAATTCTACCTACCTACTTCTTAAGAGTTATTAAAAGAAGAGTTTATACTATTAAAACTTACCTTACTACTACTCTAATCCCTATAGACTATAAGCAGGAGGAAGATTTTATTTCGTTAATATAGATCTATCTAGACTAATATTTCCAGTTCCAGAATATAATTAAAAACTAATATTAAACCAGTAAAAACTATTCACTACTATAAATTAGTATAGAGATAGCTAAACTTCAGTAAACTATTTTATTAGCTACTATAGAGGAAGCCTGAGTTTAAACTACCTAGGAGGTGATAATTTACAGAAAGAAGTTAAGTAGTATATATTACTTTATAATACAGAGGAAACTCTTTAACTAGAGGAATATCTAGATAACTTTAAACTTATTACTCTACTTAAAATAAGTCTATAAATAGAATTAGTTAGCCTATTTTATATTAATAATAAGTTCCCTTAGAATGTATAAATAAATATACCTATTAATAGTGATACTTATAACACTAAACATAATATTAATAATCGCCAGAAGTATCAACTTTTTAACATTAATATTATAATTTTCTTATACTACTATAGTGGAAACTATTAGGTTAATCTTACTATAAATCAGCTTAGCAGTTTTATATTTTATTCAGATTCTCTATAGGGACTAAATAGTAATAATAATTTCGTTAAAAAGATTAATAACTTACTAGAGTTCTATAGAGATATAGGTATATCTAAGGATATTCTTTAGATCCTGAAAGCTAATATCTAGATAATCCTAACTAAATAGCAACTAAATAAGTATATATATAGCCTTAAAGCTATAGAATAATCTTAAATTTATATTTATAATAGGGTTCTTAATCCTAGAGAAAGCCTTTAGTATACTAAAAACTTCTAATAATATAGAAATAGAAATTACTTTCTTACTTATAAATAGTAGTTAGCTATTAGTAAAATATTTAGTTCCTACTAAATAGTTTATAGTAATCTACCCTCCTATTTAGTAACTATAGAATAATATTATTAAAGTTATAATAAATACCTAATATCAGACTTTATAATAATTACTTTTCAGATATCTATTAAAAATTTACAGACTTAATCTATAAAGAAAATAACTAGTATATTACATTTAAGCTCCCTAGATATAATAGAAGTTAATAAGACTTTAATATTACTTAATATTCAGCTACTGAAGCTTAAGATACTTAAACTATAAATAACTCTAAAATTTTATTATATACTAAGGAAGGATATTTACAGATCTGATAAAACTGTGAATACTACTTTAAAGCGTAATATAAGGATCTAGTAATATAATTCTTCCAGATAACTAATATAACCTATATAATTAGTTATTAGTTAGCTATTAAAAGTATTAATCCCTACAGGATATTTACTATTACTATATCCTAGTTATTTAGTTAGAATGGACTTTATATCTATTAGATATTATCTGAGAGACTAGTTTATAAATTAATATATAGATTAATAGTGATAAATTTTACAGAATACTCCTTAGGGATCTACTAATTATTCCTTTTCTCACTCTGAAGTTTAAGAAGGATAGTCTCACTTTATATAAAATCATAAATAGAACTAATAGGAAAAAGATTATAATAATTAATATTATCTCGAGAGTTACTATATACAGGAAGATTACTAGTAACTACTACACTCTAGTTAGAGAGAGTTATAATACTATAGATAGATTTTTTTTATTTTAGTTAGGTTTATTATATAGAAGCTTAGAATAAGCTTAAGGGGAGAATTATAATAAAGTTAAGTTTATAAATAAGCTTATTTATATAATATAAGTAACCTTATAAGTATAAATAGTTAGGTTTATTACAGACAGATAGAAAGAATTAACTTCTCTTCTCTCTAGAATCTAAGATCTACTATTTAGATTAGTTTAGCTTTTAGACTGTAGATCTGCGAATATAATTCTATAGTTTTAAAATATTTTTCTAATATTTTCTATCTGTTTTTACTTCTTACAGATTTTATAGCTGGGAGTGGTTAGTTAGTTTTAGTCTAGATAGGCCTTCTCAGCTATAGCTTATTTCAATATATAAAGTAAATTATAATTATATAGAAAGATATTATCTTTACCTATTAATTTCTATATACTATTAGTAATCTAAACTCCAATCTTTTTACTTATATACTAGTTTACTTAATTATTCTCTATTTCCTATTATTTAAATTTAATACTAATAGCTATTTAGCTAAAAAAGAGTTTAACCTTTATTATCGCTAGGATATATTATTATAGTAGTAAAAAAAGGTATATAAAATATAGAAGTAAAAGGAAATTATTAATAGTTAGACTATCTGCAGTAATAAAAATAATAGAGGAGATAAAAATAAGGAGTAATAGTAATAATTAGCTTAAGAGAAATAATTAATTACTATAAATAATTACTATAAGTAAGAGGTATAATATATTTATTTATTTTGATTTTTATAAATAAATAAGAGAATTAAATTTAGTTATTTACTTTTCTTATAGTATTTCTGAATAGTTTTTTTAGATATTTGTAATTACTTATTACCTAAAATTGTGTTATTTTAGGTACTTATAGCTACCTATAGGTAATACTATAGGTACCTAAAATCTTATAGACTATTTGGGCCAGACCTATAGGTAAAGTAATTACCTAACCTATTTTTTGGGTAACCCACGGGTACCTATGGGTTGGGTAATTGCAAGCCTAATCCTCTGCTTCCAGGCCTTGGTTCCGCCAGCTAAAAGGTCAGGAAATACGTCTTGGTGACCGGTGCTACGAAACTTCATCGGAGCTCATGTCGTAGACGAGCTTCTTCGCCGGGACATCCGAGTCCGAGGCGCCACTCGAACCGTGCCCAAGGGCCAGGCCATGATCAAGGCTAGGCCGCAGTATGCCGAGTTGCCGACCAGTTGGACTTTGTCCAGGTTGATGACTTTGAGAACCCCAGCGTTTTCAGAGACAGTCTGGGTGGAGGTATTGATGGTGTAATCCACGTTGCCAGTGTAAGTAAATGGTCAACAGCGTCTCTTGTTTAGTCAGGACCCAGCATCTTTAATGCTAAACTATCGCCAGCCTTTCACATACGACACCAAAGACAACGAGAAGGAGCTCATACTACCCGATATCCAAGGCGTCGAGGCCCTCCTTCAGGCAATGGATAATCATCCCAGCATCAAACGAGTAGTCGTCACCTCTTCATTTGCTGCTGTACTCGACGCCGACCGAAAGGCGCAACCATACTTCACATACACGGTACACCGGAACGGACTGGAACCCGCTCAGCAGAGAGGAGGCCGGCGCCCCTGGTACAAGTGCCGTCATTGCGTATCGTGGGTCCAAGAAGTTCGCAGAGCTCGCGGCCTGGGATCATGCTGCCAACGGCGACAAACACTTCGACATCGTGACGCAACGTCCTCCCATGACGTTTGGGCCAGTGGTGCATCCAGTTGATGGCGTCTCAGAGCTCAACGAGATCTAACGTGATGCTGTGGAGTATCGCCAAAGGGCAGGAGCCGCTGCCCGTGGCGAGAGTTCCCTTTTGGATCGATGTTCGAGACCTTGCCGCTGCCCACGTGGAGGCCTTGTTGAGACCAGAGGTTGGGGACAAACGATATATACCCGCCGCAAGCGAGCGCTTCTCCTACGGACTCGCTGCCAAAATCATGACGGAGAACTTTTCATGGGCCGCTGGAAGAGTCACCCAGGAGGAGCAGGTGATGGATACTTCTCACGGCTTGGACAGCGAGCTTGCGGCGAAGGAGCTAGGTCTCAACTACCGCACGTTTGATCAGACCGCGTGGTGGCTCTGATCAAGCAAGCCAAAGCTATGGAAGTCAAGAAAGCAGAGGCCTAGAGGTATTGCCACTTGTGCCGAAAGGCTCCTGGCAGAAAGTTCCCAGCTGCCAACCCGCGAGCACGACATGTCGATCTCCGTGCCGCGCCCCTTTTCATATACCAGCCGCTCTTGTACAATATGACAGACGACTCGTGACCGTGGAGTATTCCGCCTAAATACATAGCGAGCCAACCACAGACGCCGGGTCGAGCGGCGCGGCAGTCTTCCTCCGCTCTATCCAATGATGCGCTGGTTATCTGGCATCGGCATGTACGGTTAATTTACATCACTAAGATTGTAATCTAACCGCTCGTTTCAACCATTGTATCGGTCCGTTTGTCACAGCATACCTGCCGTGGGTTGCCGTCAGTGTTGAAATGCTGTATGACTTGTTCGTCTATCAGACGCACTTGGGGTTACAGTTACGGCGCGCCTTTACCGGCTTTCCGACGATGAGAATTGCCACTTGGGTTCTAGTAGAGCCGCGTAGTAGAGGCTGAGAACCAGCATATTGCGTAGTCCGACATGTATATAACCCAGTCTCAAGGGCAACCTTTTGGGCACATTTTACGAGATTCCAAATGAACCATCACTGCAAATCGTCTTCGTATCTCGCTACGACCCAACCATGAAGTTCAGCGTCGTGTCCGTGGCTGCCCTTGCGGCTCTTGCCCATGGCCATTGTATCTTCCAGGTATGAGCGCAATACCCTCTTCACCTTCAAAAACATCAAATTAACAGAGTATCTCTGTAGAAAGTGTCGGTCAACGGAAAAGAATACGCCTCGCTAGCTGGCCTCCGTGCTCCGAACCAGAACAACCCCACAGAGGACGTCAACTCCCAAGACATAATCTGCGGCAAGGTCGCCACCTCATCCCAAGAAGTCATCACCGTCGCTCCCGGTGACAAGATCGGAGCCTGGTGGCAGCACGTCATCGGCGGCGCCCAGTTCCCGGGAGACCCCGACAACCCGATCGCCAAGTCGCACAAGGGTCCCATCACCGCCTGGCTGGCCAAGGTCCCCGGCGCTGCGAGCACGGGCATCACGGGTCTGGACTGGTTCAAGGTTGCCGAGGACAACCTCGACACGGGCTCGGGCCAGTGGGCGGTCGACAGGATGATCAACAACAACGGCTGGAGCTACTTCAACCTGCCCCAGTGCATCGCTCCGGGCGAGTATCTCTTGCGTGTCGAGCTGCTCGCTCTGCATTCGGCGTATGCGTCCAAGGGAGCGCAGTTCTACATTTCCTGCGCGAACGTCAACGTCACGGGGTCTGGAGCGTTTTCTCCCAGCTCGACGGTCCGGTTCCCCGGGGCGTACCAGCAGAACGACCCGTCAATCATGCTTAACATTTACGGAACTGCTGGCGCGACCAACAATGGAGGGAAGCCGTACCTCGCTCCGGGACCCAGGCCTATCACGTGTTAGTCCTAGATAGAACAAGATGGTTGCAACTTCAGTTGTGTGCCCCTTTATCGACTCTCCTCGCTGTCCTTCATGATGAGACTAGAAGCCGTAGTTGGAGTTCAGCGGAAGATCTCGTAGTTGAATCTCCTATCGGAGACTGTTATGGAACCCGTCACGCCTACTTGCGTTCTGGCTTATACAACTGACCACTATTATCAAATGTCTTGAACAATGCCCTTCGCTCTTTTGATTTTATTATTTACGAATCCTCCAAGGGGGGGAAAGACGAAATTTCACTGGTGCCTCGGGCGTCGTAGCAAAACGAGTGAACTACGATGAATAAACTCGTGCCGACGTCTAATAATGCTAACTTCTAGCATTAGCAGGGTTATAGCTCGTCATTCGTGGTTGAGGATAACTTGCCGAGTTGGAATTGAGTCTGAGATAATTACGATAGAAAGAAAACCGAGAGAAACAATAGCGAGCTGGAGGTGTGACAGACGCGCGACAGACCAACAACTGCGCTCGTGTTGGTGACGCGGCACCTTTCAATCGCAAGCTACAGCCTAGGCGGTCATACTGTGTCGTCGAGTAGCTTTTACCGAGATTATTTCGAATTGGATGACAAAAAGAGTTTGTCTTTCGGCTGTAGGACGAGAAATATCCCAATCGTCAGGTTTTCCAACTTTATATCAGTTGCGTGTGGCTTTCGTTTCAAGAACCAACATGTAAGCTCGCCAAAGAAGAGCTTCCTGGATGTATTTATTATGAGGAAATGAGCACTGTTGCTTTACCAGCCAGGTACCTCGGTCATGCCGTACGATCATAGACTTAGAGTCATCACGGACCGGTTTTCTCTTCATTCGTGATATCCGACTTGCCAAATGCATCCCTGGCGCGTTCATGTGTGTTAGAGAGACATCAGATGTATCCAGAGGCCCCTCGGAACTGGGTCTAGCCTTCGTCATCAGAAATACGTGGCACGAGGTCTTGGCAGCACAGATGGTACTGTGTAACCAACCCGAAAAGTACAATTCGACTTTGTTAACAGTAAGGCATAGTAGAGTGTTGGAGCCCGGTTCAGGTAGGGCTTCGAGGTCACATAGGATGAACCCGATCTTGTCCAGGATTGCTCCGAGCCCCTCGTCGTTACGATCGCAGCTTGGATGCCTGATTTTGCCGCAGCTGACCGCCTAGTCTGGCCATCTTCGGCGTCATCTTCGGTTCAGTCCTCGTCGCTGACACAACAACACATACACACACACACATACAAAGGGACATCCATTGACAGCCCACCGACAAAAGCTCAGGGATCGGATTCATGTCGATATGGGCTCCAAAACTTCCGAGGACCAGGGTCCCAATGGCAATGGTAGGTGCAAACGCAATCCTGGCCGATAATCAGTCGCCGGCTGTGGATGCTGACTGGTACACAACAGAAGGCGGACCGCTCTCAACGACCGCAAAGGCTGGCGGAGAGCCACGCGGCGCGCATCTGTCACGAGACGGCGACGGCAGCCTCGGGGACGGAGGCGACGATGACGATGACGACGACGAAGATACCGGTGCCGCCCAAGTGAGCACCGACAAGACGAAGAAGAGAAAGAGAAAATCCAAGAAGAAGAAGAACAAGAAGGGCGTCAAGCAGCAGTCCAACCCGCCTAGGGTGCCGCTGAGCAACCTCTTTTCCACCGGAGAATACCCAGCTGGCGAGTTTATGGAGTATGATCAGGACTTCAACACGGCGCGTACGACTTCCGAGGAGTTGCGGCATCACTCTCGGCATCATATCGAAGACCCTACCGTCTTGAACGATTACCGAAAGGCCGCCGAGGTGCACCGGCAAGTCCGATACTGGGTCCAGGACAACGTCAAGCCCGGGCAGACTCTGTTGGACATTGCCAACGGCATCGAAGATGGCGTGCGTGCTCTGCTGGACAATCAAGGAATCGAGCCGGGAGATAATCTCAAGGCCGGCATGGGGTTTCCTACCGGGCTCTGCTTGAACCATGAGACTGCCCACTACACGCCCAACCCGGGCCAGAAGGACGTCGTGCTGCAGCATCGGGACGTGATGAAGGTCGACTACGGCGTCCAGATCAACGGCTGGATTGTCGACAGTGCCTTCACCATGACATTTGACCCTGTCTACGACAATCTCCTGGAAGCGGTCAAGGATTCCACCAACAGTGGCATCAAGGTGAGTGGAAATGGGGGGTTAAATGAACAGGTCATCATTCTGACGACTTCAGGCCTCTGGCATCGACGTTCGTATCTGCGATGTGAGTGCCGTGATCCAAGAGACGATGGAAAGCTACGAGGTCGAGATCGGCGGCAAGACATACCAGGTGAAGCCGGCGCGCAACATCTGCGCTCACAACATCGATCGCTACCGCATCCACGGCGGAAAGTCGATCCCGTTCATCAAGAACAATGACCAGACCAAGATGGAAGAAGGCGAAATCTTCGCCATCGAAACGTTTGGGACGACGGGCACCGGCAAGCTCTACGACGACGTGAGTAGCTCCTCAGACTATGATGTCTGTGAGACTGTGACGGACTAGCATGACTCAATTGTGTGGACCAGGTCGGCATATACGGCTACAGGCTGCAGGATGACGCTCCGGATCACCCAGCGCTCCCTTTTGCCTCTGCCAAGCGCCTTCACAAGGTGATCAAAGAGCAATTTGGCACCATTGTTTTTTGCCGTCGCTATCTCGAGCGTCTTGGTATGGAACGGTATTTGGCCGGCGTGGGTAACCTCCGAGTCGATTGCGCTGTTTAAATGGTGCTGATAATGGACGCATAGCTCAACTGTCTCGTCTCCAACGGCGTACTCGACGCTTACGAACCACTTGCCGATATCAAGGGCTCGTATTCGGCGCAGTTTGAGCATGTAGGTTTGCTGTATGCGGGCAATATGGCGGTTACAGGCGCTGACGAGACGAACGCAGACTATCCTACTTCGTGAGGGCTCAAAGGAGATTCTGAGTCGTGGAAGCGACTACTGATCAGAACCACGCCTCATTGTTCGTCTCAGTCGAGATGAACCCAGACTGAACCCAGACTGTTTACATTCGTCCCATGTTCAACACGATATTGACATTTTTCGATGGGCGGCGGTCTATAACACCGGCCTGTTCAAGCTTCAACGCGGCATCGATTGGGTGGCATGGGTTCAACACCAATGCGTTCTTTGATGCGTTGTTTTTTTTTTGCGCGCCTCTTCTATTCTTAGCTCACTTCGTCACTCCTTTGCCTCCGTTGACGCAGCATATTACATAGTTGCCAACTTATAATACACATTCTTTCCCACCCCTGACGCCTTTTGACCTCCGTCCAAGTCCAAGCCATCTGTATGGAGACCATAGTCACGATACTAACTGTGGCTGGTCGGACGAAACGTCCGCCAGGTGACTGTCCCGCAGCCCCAGCCTCAACTTCCAACTAATTCTAGGCTGATTGGGGTGTTTAATCTATGCGGCACAAGGACTTCCCCGGACCGTCTCGGCCGCTCATCCTACCGAAACTCCACATGTGACCCTGTCGCTGTCTGTCGCTCACCCGCTTTGCGGGGCGACGATTTACATTGCCAGAGGCCGCCAAGGCGTCCGTGTCTGGCCGACCAAGTTTGGAGCATGTGGATTTAAGGTAGTCATTCATATATTTGCATTTGTGCACGGGGTCGATCAACGTTGTTTACCCGTCAACAATGAACGAAAGAGCTTCATTCTTCATTTGCTTTGGGGCATGAAAAATGTGTGGTATCCAAAGTATCGAGCTAGACACTTCTCTACACGAGCACAAGGTAACGTCACAACGCCTTTCGCCTCTCAGCTAAGTGAATGAGACTACGGATACACTAACGGTTTCCAGGGTCACCCAAGCTACTTTCCCGCGGTCCGCGTCGCCAAGAGCCGAAAGATCGTAGCCGTAGCCATTGCCATAGCCGCCGGCACTTTTCCTTTTGGGGATAACCGTCCTAGTGTCTGCCCTCTGTGGTGAAATCCGCCTCGATTCATGCGCTGGAAGCCGTGTGGGTTCTGGAGTGGACATGACGCACAGCCGAGATGATTCCCCCTCCGTCTGAGCCGAGTGCGGCCCTGACTCCTGAGCAGTATTACCCCTTAGTAATATTCGGGTATCGTGAAAACCAGACATGGCTTTCAAACAGAAGTCAAGGGGCAAATTGGACAGCACTGTACGAGGTAAATGAGATGAGATAGACCACCCGCACGCTCGGTACTGTGAGATTGGCGATTTGATCAAACTGGGAAGAGGAGGAGGGAGAGAAACAAACAGCGCAGCTGCGCGCCGGTCCTCGGTTTTGTCCAGGCAAAGGAATGCAGCGGCCATACGGATACATACTGTGTAGTTGTACATCGCGAGATGCACAATGATGGTCTTCGGATTCGGGGAACACGGATAGCCCTGAATTAGTGGATTTCTCCATGACTGACGTCGGTAAATATGGAAACAGATGTCATGTCAACTGATCCCAAGGTTGCATGGGCTTAAGCTTTCTGGGGCAGTGTTGGGATGAACACACACCCGCGCTTCGGTGCGTCTTCCATGAGGCTTCTTCAACTCACGCCATGTTCCCGAGCCCGTGAGGGAGCCGAGAGGGAGACGTTACCCTGAACTATTCCGTACACGTTAAAGCGCTCTCCCTCGGTTTATGACGTCGTTATTCTCCTATAGCGGGGAGACTGTCTCCTCTGAATACGAGCCAAGCATCGTCCGGCTCCACAGATCGTCGACGCTGATCGTCATTCCCAGCCTGGACTGAGTACGGCTCCTCGTATTGACTCCAGAATACCATGGGAATCTCGAAAGATCGTGGCAAGCGACTGACTATATAACAGCTTCAACTGGACGTGTAAGCATGGACTTTTGTTTCTCATCCTCATCAAAACACTATTCACTTACAACTTCATCAACCATTCTCACAACCTTCTACTCTAAACCTTCTTGTCTAATCAACACCCAACCACCAACCTTCAAAATGCAGTTCCTCAACATCCTCGCTACCGCTGCCGTCGCCTCCGCTGCTGCCATCAGCAAGCGTGACGTTACCTTCGCCGTCTCCAACTTCAACGCCGGCTGCATCCCTCACTCCTCCTTCTGCTCGTAAGTCGCTGCAACCAGACATCGCAGCCCGAGCCAGCCTGATCACTAACACCACCATCAGTTACAACTTCACCGTCATCCAGCCCGGCACCATGGAGACCACCGGCGTCGAGTGCTCCGGCCTCTTCCAGGCCAACGGCAGCAGCCTGCTCCCCGACGTCCTCGAGGCCCCCTGCAAGGAGTCTTCCCGCACCTTTGATGTCGTCCGCAGCCCCGAGGGCCTCACCCTCTCCGTCTCCCAGCCCGTCACCCCCAGCAACAACCAGGTCGGCTCCCACCTCATCCCCAACGACCAGCTTGTCATTGCCGACCAGCCCAACGCTGCTGACCAGAGCTACACCGGCCCTACCTCCTTCGACCTCGAGTAAATGGTGCCTCGCTGTCTGAAAGCGCCATTTCTCGCAGATCCTTCCCTCGTCTTAGCATTGTGAATACCAAGCAAGCATTGATATGTGCCATGGCGGATGGCTGAGGCTTGCTCAGCCAAGGGCTGTATAACAGATAGATGTACATAAGCAATTTTAAACTGTACTGTTTGCACTCCGAACACTGAAACTTTCGCCTGTGCTCTGGTATAACTTGACAATTTATTCCAGACTACACTTGAGCACGGTTAGCTTGATATGGCCGTTCCAAAGCGCTGCAGGTATGGGGGAAGGGTCGGCACGCGTGAGGTCTCGCCATGATAACCCTCAGTCGCGAAGAAGCATAGCACAATACTACATGCTACAAATACATTTAGCACTTGGCCAGTGCTCATCTACAAATAATTCCCTCGCATTGAAAGCTCAATCAACGTGGTAGCAGGTCTTCCATAGAAGTAGTACCACCCAGGAAGGGCGCATCCTTGGCTTGAACTCGTGTTTTCTACCAAAGGTAGGAAGGCTCAGATTATCAGCAGTCCAGTGCTTGGATCACCTCCTTACGCAATCTTAGGGCTTGAAACATACTGTAAAGGAAAGAAAGGTTGGGAAGCTGAAATTTCCACGTTCAGACTGTACCTGCTCCAACTATCATGCAATTAGGCTTGCAATTACCTAACCTATGGGTACCCGTGGGTTACCCAAAAAATGGGTTGGGTAATTACTTTACCTATAGGTCTGGCTTAAATAGTCTATAAGATTTTAGGTACCTATAGTATTACCTATAGGTAGCTATAGGTACCTAAAATAATATAATTTTAAGTAATAGGTAATTATAAGTACCTAATTAAACTATTCAGAAGTACTATAGGAAAAGTAAATAACTAAATTTAATTCTCTTATTTATTTATNNATAAATATATTATTATTATTACTTATAATAATTATTTATAGTAATTAATTATTTCTCTTAAGCTAATTATTATTATTACTTTTTATTTTTATCTTCTCTATTATCTTTATTACTATAGATAGTCTAGCTATTAATAATTTCCTTTTACCTCTATATTTTATATACCTTTTTTTATTATTATAATAGTATACTCTAGCGATAATGAAAGTTAAACTATTTTTTAGCTAAGTAGCTATTAGTATTAAGTTCAGATAATAGGAAATAGGGAATAACTAGAAAAATTAGTATATAAGTAAAAGGATTAAGATCTAAACTACTAATAATATATAGAAATTAGTAGGTAAAGATAATATCTTTCTATATAATAATAATTTACTTTATATATATAACTACTAAGTTAGTTACTAGAAAAAAATAAGTAAAATAGAAAATAGTAAGTAATTTAGTAATATTATTTATATTTAGATACTTTTATAAGATACTACTTAGCTATTTCTTAAAGAGTACTAATAGCTAATAATTAGTAATAGAGATTTTCTTTACCAGAAATCTATATTATTAATTCCCTAATAAGATATTAAAAGGAAGCCTTAGGAATTAAAAGCTTAATATTATATTAGTAGTAATAAATTTCCCAAATAGCTATAACTATAGATAATTAGTTTTATAGTAGTTATTTATAGTAATTAAGAATAAACTTACTACTAAGATAATATCTATATAGCTTTCACTAGATAGACTTTCTAGCTAAAATCTTTCTAGGTAAGATCTTCTAAGCTACTGAAGCTTTCTAAGTAGTAGGATCCTTATTAGTAGCTAAAATAACTAAGGTTAAGGTTTTTACTGCAGCCTGTTTAGCTATAGTAGCAACATTATATTTATATTATTTTTTTTAGTAAGCTATCTATAAATAATATTTAATTAGTTAAATTAAAATAAGAATAATAAGTAAACTTACGCTACTAAGTAGTAATATTAGTAATATTATTATAAGGTTTATATATTAATATATTAAGTAGAAGTAGTGAATATTTTTTATTACTATCTTAAAAGGGAAGAAGTGAATTAGTAAATATTAAAATATTAATATCTCAGCTATTTCAAAGAACAAAAATATAAGATTAGTACTATTTAAATTATATAATCTTTTAATATATATTAATATACTTTATAATAAATTTCAGAATATAATTTAAACTATTACTTTTTTTTCAGGAAGAAGCACTTATATACAGATTATATTATAGATATTTATCTTCAATCTTTTCATTTTTTATTTCTCTAGATTATTCACCTAATAAAAATAATAATAATAATAATAATACTAGTGGGATAGTAAGGAATATTTTATTACTTCTTTATTTAATAAAATACTAAAAGAATTTCTTTTACTAATAAGTTAGTATATAGAAATTTTAAGATATTATTATCTTTAAATTATAGTAAATTACCTAAGTTTCTAATAATCTTATAGTAATTAATTATATTAATTAGAATATAGGCTAGCCTATAGGCTCTAGCGTAAGATAGAAAAGAAAAGTGAATAATAATTACTTACAGAATAAATATATAAAAAAGGCTAGAGCCTACTTAGAGACTATAACTAATGAGGAGAAGTATCTAAAGTAAGTTAAAAAGTCACTAAAAACCTAGGAAAGCTAGAAGATAAAAGTTTTTCTTTAGAGTACTAAATATATTAATATATCTCAGTTAGCTTATCTTAATATAGAAAATTAGGTCTATAATAATATTTATTCAGTTATGTAAGTTTTTACTACTAAGAAAGAATTTAGAATATTTACTTATTTAAAATAATATATAGAAGAATATCTATCTTTTATAGATTACAGTATAATATAGTATTAACTATACTCCTCTTAGTACTTAATCTGCTGGAATTTAGTATAATAAGAAAAACCTACTAATTAGTTTTAATAATAATAATAATACCTAGGAAAATATTAAGTTTAGAAACCTATTAATATAGATAGAAGAGACTCTTATTAATATAGATACTTATAATAACTATAAAACTAACTAACAGACTAAAGAAATCTAGAGTATTAAATATAAGATCCAGAAGATTATAGAATAGTATAAGTAAATAAATACTAACTAATTACTATAATTAATTACTATAAATACTAATAAATTATAGTTAAATAAAAATAGGGAGTTTCAGTATTTCTAAAGAACCTAGCTTACAGTATTTAAGCAGCTTTACGTAAAGTTTCAACTTTAGTATAACCACCTTAGTGTTATATTAGAGATTATGAAAAAAAGCTTTATAAAAAATAGATTCGTTAATAGCCTAGTATTCCTTATAAAGAAGGAGTTTCTACTTCACTATATACTTATAAAATACTAGAAGACTACTAATATACTAATAAAATTTCTATCTTTAAACTATAAGGTAAAAACGTAAGTAATATTAAAATATTATAGAATATTTACTAATTATTTTAAGTTTTTTAAGCTTAAGTATTATCCTACTCTTAATATTTCTAGCTACTTCTATATAACTTATAACTATTATTATATTATTAACTATAAGCTTACTCTTCTAGATATAGTTTAAGAGGTTTATAGTAGTAAGCTAAAGTTAGATTAGATTATCTTTCCTAACTTTACTTCTTAATAGTAAGATATTAATCTTATTAAGATTAACTAATTTACTGAGGAGATAGAGAAAAGCTTTAAGAGAAGTATAGAATATATCCCACTCTACTTATACCTCTAAATCCTATCTTAAATATTCTCTATATCTTAGGATAAATATTAGTAGGAAGCCTAAAGCTTAATAGCTAAACTAGATTTTACTTTTATTAAGAAGATTATAGAGGAGATAGAATAGGGAAAATAAGTTAGGAATAATTATTTTATAGTAATTAATTATAGTAATTAGTAGAAATCTTAATTCTTAATTAAACTAAAAACTCTAAATATTCTTTAATAGTTTTTTTAATTAATTAAAATTTTTTTCAGTAAAGTAACTTATTTTATATAAATTATATAGAGATTTATATCTAGATAAATTAG